>WNWU01006568.1:0-25605 GCA_012654045.1 Ptyas mucosa | reverse complement strand
CAACTTTCCACACATTTGGACTGAGGCAGGGACTGAGCAGAAGAAAAGGAATGCCAAAGAAAAGATGTGAGGACTCTCCATCCATGGAAAATGGGGGGAGAAATGGACATTAGACAAGTAGCCTCTATGCTTCACTGAGGTAAATAGGAAACCTCTGACTCCTTCCAAACAGGTGTAGGAGATGCGAACCTGGCAGGTTCTTCCTTTAGTTCCTCCCTTTTGCTTCTGCACAACACGTTGGAATAATAAAGGACTTTTCTCCTTAATAAGGTCTTGAAGGATGGAATTGAGAAAAGATTGAAGCATTGTGACAATAAAAGTTGTCCCTCATGACTGTATTAAAATGCATTCCTCCACTCTTCATCTGTCTATTCATGGTGATGATGATCATGTGAAATTTTTAAATATAGTCATTGTCAAAGATTTATTAAATTATTTTATTTAATAAAGATTTATTTAAGTAGAGTAAAATGTTATTAAAAAGGAAACTTCTGACCAGTATGGCCTGGAAAGGTTTTTTCTGGATTAGTTTACTAGTGCAAAACAGTCTCCCCGTTAAGAGACCAAGCAAAAATTCCTCATAAATTATAGCTGATGACGTTACCTAGCTGGGTAATGAAACGCCTGCAAGAAAACAAGGAAGCTCAGAGAGCACCAAGGAGCCCTCACGTCAACCCTGAGCTACAAATATTCTCCTTTCTTAAGACTGAAGGTTTCTGCATAGTTTCTAGAACTGTAGTGAGATTGAGGGGAGATCATGAGAAGGTTCCCTGAAAAAGGTTAAATCCCAAATCTTTGTCTGCAACAGATGGGACATGAGTGTGAGTCCTGGGTCAGAAGGAGATATTTCCAAGGCCCATCCAGTTATCCAAGAAAAAGTCATTTGTGTCGAAGAACTCCAATTAGGAGACTCCAAGTGGCATGGAAAGACTGACCCACATTTAATAGTAGTTGAATTTGGAGACTCCTTTTCACCCATAGGGACTGAAGGTGGCTAACACTCAAGATAAACAAGGCCATTCATTTTCAGATGAAGAGCCCTCTTAATTATCAAAGGTCAAATCTAAGTAGCATTTCCTGTCACAATCTGTCTCATTACTTCTGATATCAGGAAGACCTTTTCTTTGAACTAAAGTTGTGTTTCAGGTTTCTGGTCAAGGGATTATCTCACTGGTCACTCTCATTTTACATGAACTGAAAGCCTTGGACCTCCTTCCTAGGGTCAGAAGGTCAATTGCTCCCCCCAGTTGGGTGAGAGACAGATATGGCTACCTTTGACCAGGTCTGGACTCCTTAAACACATCACAGACCATGGACCTGCCCTTCCAGGGAACCATTTCCCAATGGCCTTTCCCTAAGCAGGACAAGAGGAAGCTTCCCTCCCAATGGGACCCCCAGGAGCTCCATCCAGCCATGATCCAATTTCATCTCATTCAGTCCAAACCTCAATTCAGGGTCTCTTCAACAGAATTCCCTTCTGCTTTGCTCTTTCAGGACAAGGAACAAGCAGACCTGAGGCTCTTAACAACACTTGAGGGGTTCTCATCCTAGGTTGGACATGGCTGAAAAGTCTTCAATATTGCAGCAGCTGAAGAACAGCTTGGTCAATACTGCTGAAGCCTCCCAAGTGGCCTATAGAAAGAAAACTATAAGGTTTCTAGTCCCCATGTTCAATTCTCAGTGAAGGTCATGGACCCTAGAAATTAGTCCACATGAAATGGGTCTGAAATATTTGGAAAAAAGAGGAAAGACTCCAAAATTTCTCCCACCTGGTTGATCAACGTTAGCCATGAAAGAGTTCTTTGGTAGATAATAACTCTCTGTCTTTCCAAAGTCCCCATTCGAAGTTCAGTGGGATCTTCCTTGGGGAGAATCAACCAGCTCAGGATTGCCAGATCTGCTGCTACATCTCCATTTTGATCCAAGTAGAGTGCCCTCTCAGAAATATTGTAAAACTGATTCTTCTGCAGGAAAGGATGGAACTAGAAGGGGAACATCCAGGAAGTTTAAAATCTGAAAGCTTTTTTTAAAAATCCCATTTAGCCTTTACACATTTGAATCTTTTTTCTACAGCTGCCTAACATCAAAATATACATTTAGAAAAATAGGTGTTACTACCTTCATAAATAAAACAGAAGTTCAGCAAATTGCTCAACCATATATTGGCAACATATATATTAACAAAATATAATTGATGCAATTGGTAAGTGATAGGGGACATTCTAGAGCAGATGATAAATAAAATGAATCATAGGAAAAAAAGATTATTCATAAACGCCTGGAAAACATCAGGTTGATTATGAAAAATGGTTCATTTAGTGACCATTTCAAAGTTACAAGGGCACTGAAAAAAGCTACGTGGTAGTTTTTCCCAGGATCCTGGCAGCATCCCCAGGGTCCCCAGGTGATCAATATCTGAATTCTTGGCATCCACTTATGATGGTTGCAGAGTTTTAGGGTCGCCTGATCTCCTTTTGCGACTTCTGACAAGCAAAATCAACAGGGAAGCCAGTTTCACTTAACAACCATGTTGTTGACTTAACAACTGCAATGATTTACTTAAGAAGAAAAGGCAAGAAAGTCATAAAATAGGGCAAAACTTACTTAACAACCGTCTTGCTTAGCAACAGAAATGCTAACCTCAGTTGTGGTCATAAATCCCATCCTGCCTCTTCCAATAACTGGAAGAAGTTTCCCAGAAGCTCCAGATCTCCTCCATGTTGCTCCAGAGGGGGGGTGGGGCGGGGGGGAATGGGGAAATGAGCTGAGTCAGGAGGGAGGAGATTCTGGCTGAAGGAGAGGAAAAAGACCCTGAAAAGAGGAGCCATTTCAGAGCTGAGCCCTCAAAGCAGAGAAGTTCAGCCTCCCCTTCACTGAGGAGGCAAAGACTGAGCAGCCGTCAGACAGAGAAGCTTTGACTGGGACTCCTGCAGAGAGGAGGGGTTGGGCTAGATGGTCTTAGAGTGTCCTTCAAAGTTATAAAGGTAAAATTCAACTATGCTAAACACAAACCCATAAAGAGATGAATGTATTTAAAATGCATACTTCCTTTTAAAATCAACTGTGTTTAGAACCAAAATCTATCTGTCGTGGGGCCTGGTGCTTAGAAGATGATGTCTCCAGCAATTAGATTGGCCCAACTGTTGACTTTCTGAAGCCCAATGTGGCTGAGAAGGTTCCCCTCCTTCTGCTTTGGGTTCCTTCTCTGAAGGATCTAAGATTGATGGATCCATATTGTTAGAAATAGGAAAGCAGCGATAAAGCAAGGAAGGCAATCTGGTCCCCAAAAGGAGCAAAAGTTTTTCAAAGCATCTGCAATTAGCACAGCCCCCTCCCCCTCCAAGGCTGTGTCCTCTCCCCACTTCTCTTCTCTCCGTATACCAATGACTGCATCTCTGACGATCCCTCTGTTAAACTACTGAAGTTCGCAGATGACACAACAGTGATCGGCTTCATTCGAGAATGATGAATCCTCATACAGACGGGAGGTTGAACAACTAGCCTCGTGGTGCGACCGGAACAATCTGGAACTGAAGACACTCAAACTGTAGAAATGGTGGTGGACTTTAGGAGAAACCCTCCCATACTTCCACCTCTCTCAATACTAGACAACACAGAATCCACAGTAGAGACCTTCAAATTTCTAGGTTCTACCATGTTGGAAGATGTAAAATGGACACTGAACATCAAAAACATCATCAAAAAAGCACAAAAAAGAATGTTCTTTCTGCGCCAACTCAGGAAGCTCAAACTACCCAAGGAGCTGCTGATCCAGTTGTAGAGAGGAATGATTGAGTCTGTCATCTGCACCTCCATAACTGTCTGGTTTGGCTCTGCAACCCAACAAAACAGACACAGACTTCGGAGGATAATTAGAACAGTAGAAAAAACAATGGCTACCAACCTGCCTTCCATGGAGGACCTGTAGACTGCACGAGTCAAAAAGAGGGCTGTGAAAATGTCTACAGACCTCACATCTTGGACATAAATTGTTTCAACTCCTACCCTCAAAATGACACTATAAAGCACTGCACACCAGAACAACTAGACACAAGGACAGTTTTTTCCAAACGCCATCACTCTGCTAAACAAATAATTCCCTCAACACCGTCAAACTATTTACTAAGTCTGCACTACTATTCATCTTCTCATCGTTCTCACCACCCATCTCCTCCCACTTATGAATGCATGTAACTTTGTTGCTTGTATCCTTACGATTTATATTGATATTGATTGTTCCTGATTGCTTATTTGTACCCTATAGAATAGAATTTTTATTGGCCAAGTGTGATTGGACATACAAGGAATTTGTCTTGGTGCATACACTCTCAGTGTACATAAAAGGAAAAGATACGTTCATCAAGAATCATAAGATTTGGGGACTTCCGGTGTTGCCGCGGACCATTGCTGACGGTCCTTTGAAGACCGCCAGCCCAATCTCCCGTCAAAGAGCCGTTTCGGCAATAGAAACGGCTCGAAAAACTCCAAGACGAGAGGATCTTGTGAGGAGAGCCAGTGGCTGCAGGTAGAGTCCCCTGTGAGACCCCCAGAACGTTTTTTTTTCATTTCTGGGGAGTTAACAGGGTGGGACTCCCTATCCAAGCCGCTGAAGCTCCGGACGACCGGGAAACTCTGCAAAACTGCAGAGCAAGATAGCGCAGCATTTCTACCATCAAACAATAATAAAGAAAGTTTTGGACTTCCTATCAAATTGCAAGTATTAAAGTTTTGTGAAATATTTGGAGGATTAAAGTAACTTGGAACTGAGAAAGGGAAAGAAAAAAAATGGCGCTTGCTTTCAGCGGAGAGCAGCTGAAAGTGAAAGTAATTTGATCTGTGTATTCGGCTACATTTTAAAGTAACAAATCCGGCTGGAAGAGGGAGAAAAGTAATAAAATATAAAATAAAAATAGCAACTGACTGTTATAGCCTTGATTGAATCTGGAGAATTTTTTGGGAAAAGTTGCTAGAATTTGTGGAAAAGGAAGATCTTTAAGAGGCAAAATGGCAACAAAACAAGCAGGGGGGGATTCCCCCACTCAAAAGCAGAAGCAGCCTCAAACAGCGCAGCTGCAAACTCAGACAAAGGAAGAAGGTTATTATGACCTTATTATTAAAGAATTTAAAAGATCAGAACAGGAGGTCAAAGGAATTATTCAAGAAAAATATGAAGCAGTTAAAGAAGATATCCAAACAGTTGTTAAAGGCCTGTCTGAGGTAGTGTTGCAGATGGATAAAAAAGTGGATAATCTTGCCTCAGAGGTTGAGTCCAAATTTAAAGCATCTGACTCAAGAGTTGCTGAAGTTGAAGAAATAACACAAAAAATGGAAAATGAGATCACTATGATGCAATTTCGATCAATGGAATTTGCTATTAGACTCAGAGGTGTAAAAGAGAACAGCAGGGAAGATCTTAGAAAAATTTGTGCTGATGCTTTAGCGGTTTTGTTGAAGGTAGAACCTGGAGAGGTTCTGTGCAAGATTGATAAGGCGTACAGAGTTAATTCTTGTGTGGCAGTACAAAGGCAATTGCCTAGAGATGTGGTGATATATTTCACAGATATGGAAGGGATGAATAACATATATCTTGTTTGGAATTATTAGTATTGCATATAGTGGAAGTCAAGGGGGATGGGAGGGAAAGGGGTGGTGGGGGAGGGTTAGGGTGGGATTGGGAGGGAATTATATTTTTTGTATATGTATTTTTTATAATGTTGGGGAAGGGTGGGGGGAAAAAGGGGGAAAATTTGTATGTGTAAAACTTTTTCAATAAAAAAAAAGAATCATAAGATTTGGTTCTAGGAAAGCTGTTGCTTGGGTTACAATCAGTAATATATAGTATAGGTTACATAACATGCGTATAACAGATTTCCCTTTTTCCATTTTGCAATCCAATCCCTCCCCCCCTTTTTAATTAAAAAAAAGGAAAAAAAGAGGGGAAAATGAAAATATATATAAAAAACTCAAAACGGTGCTAATAAACAGGTGTTATTTTTCAAGTTCGTTGTGTTCAAAAAATGCTTGCAATATCCATTGTTCTGTGTTTGGGGTTTTTTTCAGCTTGATTGGAGGGACTGCTGGGCTGTTGTCCACCACTGCTGGTTTGATGTGTGTCCAGTGTATCCAGCTGTCTTTTTTTGCTACTCTGATGGCTGTCTGGGTTGTTAGTAGAATTTGGTAGGGTCCTGTCCACCTGGGTAGCAGTGGTGAAGTCCTCGTGGAGGATTTTATCCACACCCAATTTCCTGGCTCGAATGGGTGCAGATTTTCTTCCAGAGGCAGCATCTGTGTTAGGGCACTCTGCGTCCACAGGTCCTGTAGTCTCCTATGCAGGGCTGAAAGGTATGAAGAGAGAACCATATCCCTCCTTTTTAAGCTGAGGGATTGTGGATCGAGGCCTTGTAGTGTGTCAGGAGGGCGCCCAAAAAGAATCTCAGAAGGGGAGATTCCCATATCCCTTCTTGGTCTTGTTCTTATGGAGAATAAATCAATGGGCAAGACTTGTGGCCAGGGGAGGTGTGTCTCCTGGAAGAGCTTGCCCAGTAGTGTTTTTATCTCCCTGTTAACTCTCTCCATACCAGAAGAAGAACATGGTGAGTAAGGACAATGGAGATTTTGAGTTATGCCTAATGCTTGGAATATATATGTGTGGACCTGTGCTATGAAATGTTTTCCTCTGTCTAAGAGTTGTGGTACTCCAAATCTGGGTACTCTATCTTTAATGAGGTGTCTGGCAGTTTCCAGGGCCGTGGCATGGCGGCATGGAAAGGCCTCCACCCAGTGGTCTCTACACACGAGGGCATACTGGTATCCATTGGCTTTGGGCAATTGGATGTAGTCCATTTGTATTTGTTCAAATGGCCTTTGTGCCTATGGCCTCCCTCCCTCATAGATGGCTTTCCTGGATGTGCTATTATTGGCTTGGCATGTCTGGCAGGTGCTGGTTACTCTGGTTCCCTCTGTGTATATCCCTGGTGCATGCCATACCCCCCTAGCAGCATCTGCTATTGCTTGGGTCCCACAGTGCCCTTTTGCATGTAGCCTCTGACAAATTAAGCGTATGAGGCGAGGTGGGGCGATAGGTCTACCATCTGGGACCCTCCAAAAGCCTTCTGGAAATGTTGCCCCTAATGTATCCTCCCACATCCGTGTTCCTCCCTCCTCCAGGAAGTCCCCATACTGAATTTCAGGTTCAACTCTTATTGTTGGGGCAGTGATAGAATAGGGAAGAGGTTCTGTAGCTACCCACTTGGCTGTTGTGTCAGCATATTGATTTCCTTTAGTGATCAGGGAGTCATCCGTTTGATGGGCTTTACAATGGATGACTGCGATGGCTTTTGGTAACTGGATAGCTTGTAATAGTTGGGAGACTTGGGTGGCATGTACAATTTGTTTTCCTGCTGATGTTAGGAAACCCCTTTGCTTCCACTAGGCTCCAGTGGCATGGCAGACTCCAAATACATATTTGGAGTCTGTATAAATATTAGCAGATAGATCCTTAGCTGCTTCACAAGCTTTTGTTAAGCGCAATAAATTTATTTGTTTGTTTGTTTGTTTGTTTGTTTGTTTATTTATTTATTTATTATTTATTTATTTTGTATACCGCCCTTCTCCCAAATGGGACTCAGGGCGGTGAACAGCCAAAATTAAGATACATATAAATACAAAAGTTAAGATAATTTAAAAATGCATTAAATCAATCGGCCACCCAATTTAAAACCCCAAATCTTATAAAATTTAAAATCCCACTAAAAAATTATTTAGGATAGACCCGCTTGATGGAATAAATATGTCTTCAGGGCCTTACGGAAGGTCCGGAGGTCCGGGATCAGTTGTATTCCGGGAGGTAGCTCATTCCACAGGGTGGGTGTCCCCACTGAGAAGGCTCTCCCCCTGGGGGCCACCAGCTGGCTTTGCTTGGCCGACAGCACCCTGAGGAGACCCTCTCCCTGGCCCTAAGCCATGGAGCGCTTTAAAGGTGAGAACCAATACCTAGAAATGCACCCGGAAGACCAACGGGAGCCAATGCAGCTCACGCAGGAGAGGTGTTACATGGGAGCACCACGTTGCTCCCATAATCACCCGTGCGGCCGCATTCTGAACCAGTTGGAGCCTCCGGGTGCTTCTCAAGGGGAGCCCCATGTAGAGAGCATTACAGTAGTCCAGGCGAGACATGACGAGGGCATGAGTGACCGTGCATAAGGAGTCCCGATCCAGAAAGGGGCGCAACTGGCGTATCAGGCGAACCTGATAGAAAGCCCCCCTGGCCACGGCTGTCATATGCTCTTCTAAAGACAGCCGTGAATCCAGGAGGACACCCAAGTTGCGAGCCCTCTCTGTGGGGGCCAATGATTCACCCCCAATAGCCAGCGATGGCACCAGTTGACTATATCGGGACGCCGGTATCCACAGCCACTCGGTCTTGGAAGGGTTGAGTCGAAGCCTGTTCCTCCCCATCCAGATCCGCACGGCCTCCAGACACTGGGACATCACTTCGAGGGCATCATTGGGGTGGTCTGGGGTGGAGATGTACAGCTGAATATCATCAGCGTACAAATGACATCGCACCCCAAAGCCACGGATGATCTCACCCAGCGGCTTCACATAAATGTTGAACAGGAGCGGCGAGAGGACCGACCCTTGGAGCACCCCGCAAGCAAGGCACCTCGGGGTCGACCTCTGCCCACCTGTCAACACAGACTGCGACCGATCAGAGAGATAGGAGGAGAACCACCGCAACACGGTGCCTCCCACTCCTAATCCCCCCAACCGGTGCAGCATGATACTATGGTTGATGGTATCAAAAGCCGCTGAGAGGTCTAACAGCACCAGAACAGAGGAGCAACCCCTGTCCCGGGCCCTCTAGAGATCATCAACCAATGTGACCAATGCCATCTCCGTGCTGTACCCAGGCCTGAAGCCGGACTGGCATGGATCTAGATAGACGGTTTCATCCAGGTACTGTGTAAGCTGTCATGCAACCACACTCTCCACAACCTTCGCAATAAAGCGAAATTTGGAGACCGGACGGTAGTTTGCCAAAACAGCTGGGTCCAGAGAAAGCTTATTGAGGAGGGGCCTCACCACCTCCTCTTTCAAGGTGGGAGGCAAGAACCCCTCCCTCAAAGAAGCATTTATAATCCTCTGGAGCCAGCCTCATGTTACCTCCCGGGTGGCCAGTACCAATCAGGAGGGACACGGGTCCAGTAAACATGTGGTTGCATTAAGCCTCCCCAGGATCCTGTCCATGTCCTCGGAAGTCACAGGGTTGAACTCATCCCAGATAACATTCTCAAGACCAGCCTCAGTTAACCCGCCTGGATCTACCCAGTCAGAGTCCAAGCCTTCCCGAATCTGAGCGATTTTATCGTGCAGATACTTTGAAAAATCCTCAGCCCGCCCTTGCAAGGGGTCCTCCCGCACTTCCTGATGTAGGAGGGAGCAGGTCACCCTAAACAAGGCGGCTGGGTGGTTATCTGCCGATGCAATAAGAGCGGAAAAGTAGCTACACTTTGCCGCTTTTATCACCACTAAATAGGTCTTAATATGAGACCTAATTAGTGTTCGGTCAGATTCAGAGCGACTAGCCCTCCAACCATTCTCTAGGCGTCTTTTCCAGAGCTTCATCTCCCTCAGCTCCTCGGAGAACCAAGGAGCCGGGCAGGTTCGGCGCCGGGTCAGAGGCCGCAAAGGCACGACTCAGTCCAGAGCATCGGCGGCCGTTCTATCCCAGGCGGCCACCAGGTCTTCAGTCGAGTCGTGAGCCAGAGTTTCAGGAACTGGCCCAAGCTCCCTCTGGAACCTATCAGGATCCATCAGTCGCCTGGGGTGGAACCACCTGGTCGGTTCTGCCTCCCTGCGGTGAGGTGCAGCAGTCAAAAAGTCCAGCCTCAGGAGAGAATGATCTGACCATGACAGGGATTCAGTAACTATATCCCCTATATCCAGACCACTCACCCACTGCCCAGAGACAAAAACCAAGTCCAGAGTGTGTCCTCCCGCATGAGTAGGGCCATGAATTAGATGTGTCAGGTCCATGGCTGTCATGGAAGCCATAAACTCCCAAGCCATCCCAGACGCCTCACCAGCGGATGGCAAGTTGAAATCCCCCATGACCAGAAGTCTGGGGGTATCAACTGCCACCCCGGCAATAATGTTGAGAAGCTCGGGCAGGGCTGCTGTCACGTGGCAGGGAGCCACGTGACAGCATCCCATGACCCCACCTCACCAGGAGAGACTCACATCCAGCTATCTAAGGTACAGTGGCCTCCCTTGGACCAAGACTTTCCTTTATAACGACCGCCACCCCTCCACCCCTGCCCTGGGCGCTTGGCTGATGGAATGCGCAGAAACCTTGTGGGCGCATCTCTACGAGGGGAACCCCCCCTCTTGGCCCAACCAGGTCTCTGTAATACCTGCCAGGTCCGCACCCCCCTCCTGAATTAGCTCGAAAATGAGGGGTCCTTATTCACCACGGACCTGGAGTTGCACAACATCAGCCTAAGGCCTGGGTTCTGCAACTCTGGACAGCCCGGGGAATGAGAAGAGTGATGGGGGCCGGGGCATGCCACCACTTGGAGATAGCGGGCGCATGCCCCCACCACATGATATGGCCCCCTGCTCCTGCCATATCTGCCCCTCCCAACCACGGTCCTGATAGAATCGCCCTCCTCCCTATTAGCACTGAGCTCCTCCACACCCTGCTCCCTGCCTTCCGCACCATGCCCCTGAGTCGAACCTAACCTATATCCCTCCCTCCCCGCCCCCTGCCCCAAACCCCTTAAAAAATTACAAAAAGACAATTTTAAAAAACCCCGCAGCCCCCTCTTTGCAGCATACCACCTCTCGGGGTTCCAAAACCCGTCATCGAGGTAGGCCCTCGATAAAGTGGAGGCCCAAGCCTGCGAGAGGGGGGAGTCTCGCAGACCAAGAAGCTCCGCTGCTGAGTACATCTCAACCACAGCGGACGGGAGCAACCATGTCCTAGGGGTCCATATAAAAGGTCCAGGGGAGAAAATATAATGGGAGTCTCAAAACATCTTCATAGGACCAGGTCCTCTGTCCCCTCACAACAGAGGGCGAGGTCAAGTTCCAGGTCGACCACAATCCAAGGGTGGGAGAATGCATCCAACCCTCTCATGGCGGTTTGTCCAGTGGTCAAGTCCCCTCTGCTGGCAGGTGCAGAAGATATAATATCATCCCAGTTCAGCATCCAGGGGGCCCGGCACCAGAGTCACCCTCTCACAGTGGTTTGACTGATGTCCGGCCCCCTCAGCTGACAGGATGGAGCCGTGTATCAGCCCCCATTCAGATTTTAAATAGTTCTCCCTGCAGTTAGGGAAGTTCAGATGAAAGTGAACTTGGCGTCAAATGAGTCGGTAGACTGGCTGGCAGTCCAAGGTGGGCATAGTCCCGGTGGAGCAAGCACTGGAGAAAAACAGGGGCAGTTGTGTCTAGCCCCCCCAGCTCCCCTCATATCCAAGTTGGAGGCCTCCCAAGGTCTAAAAAGGGGCTCAAGCCAGGACCTTGCCCATCCCAGAGGCAAAAGATCTCCTGGCCTCATTGCCCCCCCCCCCACATCCTCAACTCCATGCGGGGGATGTCTCCTCCCTGCCAGAGCCCTCCGGACCACCATCGCAGCTGCCGCCATCATGCCATTGTGCCACCGCCGCCGCCGCCGCCATCATAGCGCCAGAATCTGGCAGCACCCCCAAAAATCTTCTGGGAGAGCTGGCAACTCCCATAGCACTCCGGGTAAACCCCTCAGGGCTGGGAAGCTGCCGTGCCGCAGGCACCCCGGCAGAGATGCCGCCACACCGCTCCGACACCCAGGTGGGCTCCAGCTGGAGGAAAACGCTGCCACCACCCAGTTGGCGTAGTCCGCCGCTCCCGACATCCCCGACGCTTTCTCTCTGCCTAAGCTCAATATCCGGAGGGGAAAAGACCCTCTCTGTGTAGGCAGAGAGTTCCCCTAACTGGGCCTGGGGTCGCAGATCACCACAACGACCCCCCAAGATCCCAAAGGGTAGGTCAGCACCCCATCCTCAAGCTGCAATCCCTGCAGTCGTCGCCATCTTGGGCATGCGCGTTTAGATTAAGAATAGCATCAGGGGTTTTGACACAGACTTTTGGCCCGAATCAGCGACCAGTGGCTTACTACTCAGTAAAATTGGACCCAGTAGCACAGGGTACACTCCTTTGCTTAAGGGCAGGGGTTCCCTCCCCTGCTTAAGGGCAGTAGCAGCCACTGTTGAACTAGTAAAACGGACAAAAGATCTGGTCCTTGAACAGTCACTGAATCTAAAGGTGCCCCATGAAGTATTTGCCATCCTTTTAAAGTCACAAACACATGCATTTACACAACAACGGCTGGCACAATATGAAGCAGAATTATTTACTTCTGATCACATCACTTTCGAACAGTGTAGCACCCTAAATCCTGCTACCCTTTTGCCTCTAGACCAATCAGATGATAACCTCCATGACTGTCTACATCTAATACAGGATGCGGAATTACCACGCCCTGATCTAACGGACATTCCTCTAGAAAACCCAGATCTTGAGCTCCTTACAGATGGCTCCACATATATTCATGAGGACAAAAGGGTTGCAGGGGCTGCGGTAGTTTCCCCCCATGAGATTTTTTGGGCAGAACCCTTAGCTCCCTCACATAAAGCACAAGCTGCAGAACTTTCCCCCTATGAGAAGGGAGATCGTGGGTTCTCCTTCTGGACCATTCCTTAGGGGAATGGCTAGTCCTTGGAAGGTAGCAGAGAATTCATCCTCATCTGTCCTTAGTCATAACCCAGCCCGTGGGTTTCTTTCCCTTTCCATCTCCCAGGGAGTATTGTTTGGATTAGTTCGTTTGTTGTGATAGAAAGGGTTATTTCGTGGTATGGGCGCTGTTGGTGGTTCCCTGCGGTAGTTATTTCTCCGTTCATCTTGATTAAATGAATTATCCCTTTGTCTAAAATCCCTGGGTGGTCCTGGGTGTCGGTGATGGGAGGAGGGTTGATTACAGTCCTGACATGAATGCCCTAATTCCCCGCATCTAAAGCAGTGGCGGCATTTATATGGTGGGCATCCTGTCTTCTCACACCTCGCACATCGCTGACAATTATCGGAAAACTGCTTTTGGGTTTGCCTGTTGTTACTGTGTATGGCAGTGAATACCTGCATTTCCTCGTGTCTTTCTGTCCTCCTTCTCCTTTCTCGCTCTATTTCTTTCCTTTCCCTCTCTTCTTTCTTGAGTTTGTCTCTCTGGTCATAAGTGAAATTGGCAATTCTGCGCAATTCCGAAATATCTAAAGTGGACCAGTTAGAGACTATTCTATGGAAGTGTCCTTTTATATCTGGTTGGTCAACAAAGGCAGAGGCTAATATCCTCTGATCTTTTTGGCAACCCAAATCTAGGTGAGCGTGGGTGGAAGCTGCCTCTGAGAGTCGGACCCAGAAGGCATCTGGATTTTCATGGACTCTCTGGGTTACTCTTTGGGATTCAGGCCAATTTAATGGTTTCCTTCCAATTTCCTCCAGAGTCTCCATCAGATTTTCTTTGGCCCTAGTGTAAGTGACCCAGTGGGCATTATCATTATAATTCCAGTCAGGGCGGTGTAATGGCCACGCGACCCGTGCTGGGGCTGCTTGGCCCAAGGAGTTGTTTGGCAATCTGATCGGATTTCTCAAATAATTTTAATAGCTCATCTTTGATTAAGAAGACATGTAACAATTGTGTCATGTCTTCCCCTGATGGGTTGTGGCTATCTATGATTGCTTTTAGCGTTTGGATCACTGTTTTGGGGTCAGCCCTGAAGGTTGGGACATCTTTTTTCCAAATTACTAAATCTGAGGCTGAAAAGGGAATGTGCGTTAAGACATATTCATATTGACCTCTTTGTCTTCCTGGCACAGGTTTGTGTATTAGGGGGGCCATGATTTTTGTCTCAGCCATCTCCTTGGGGTTGGCTGGTGAGTTATTACTTGGTTGGTTTTTCTTTTTTGATAGTTCAGCCCAACAATACCAATAGGGTATGTGGCTGGGTTTTATTTTTTCTCTAAGTGCTTTTAGTGTTTCAATCTCAAAGGTACCGCTTTCAGGCCAAATTTGTTTCCCGGTTTCATCTCTAAGCAAAGCCCATTTCTGACACAATTTTCCTGCTCTCTTCTTATTCATGCCACTCAAAATGGGCATCCGCCTGGTGTCCCAGGCCTTGAGCAATTCTCCCAAGGGGGTTCCTGCCACCTGCAAGCTACCGCTACCCATGACCCTTTAGGTATAAGGATCATTTCGACTTAGCCGGGTGGCCTGCCATCAGTTTTCAGAGAAAAAGCTCTGGGAAGGACTCTGATTCCCTTACGAAGTATGGGCCCCTTCCTTAGGGAACTCGCCGTAGGTTTTCAGATCCAAAAAGGGGATCCGGGAGGACCTGCTGCCCCCAGCAGTGAGTACTGGCACCTCCTCACACTATCTCCGCATCTGGGCTAGACACACCAGGATTTCCTTCTACAGTTTATTATCCCCACTTCACACACTTCCATTCACCCAGCTTTCATTCTCTTTAGGCAGAAAATCCTACGTTCGGTGATCCCCCCTTGCTTTCTCTATCTTACCGGTCACGGCTCGGTGGAGCTAGCAGTAGATAGAGGTGCAACTAGAATCACTCAAAGAGGTAGGATCAGGCTGTGGTTCGGGTGAAATCCCACACTCACACACTCACTCATACACTTCTGTACTCCCCCTTATTGAGGGATTTTATTATAATTTAAAGTGGTACTCACCTGTTTTCCAGCAGCTTGTTGAGGGCAAAGCTCAAAAAAAACCCTTTACTACCCGGTGCCTCCCAGGCAGGGTCTGTGGATTTTTCCCCGGACAAAAGATGATCCATGCGGGCTGGGAGGGATCTCCAGGCCCTGTCTGGTGGCTGGGTTGGTTGGGAGTCCCTTTGTGGTTGCCAATTGTTGAATTGCAGGGGGGGGGGTTTCCCCCCGAGGATTCGAATTTCCCGGCTGGGAGAGCGCTGCAGGCACGACAAGTAGATTAACAAGTGAAGCAAGCTGCGTGAAAACAGGATTCTTTATTTTGGTTTCAGGAAGACGGATCCAGCAAGCGCACGAACCAGTGTTCCTGGGTGAGCTGACATTACAAGGTAAGCGTACATTTTTATACTGTTCTGTACAAAGGAAATTCTTTGTTTCTTTTGGTGCTTTTGTGGGTCTTCCTTTTGTGTGTGTGTTCATGGATCGCCCTTCGTTTTCTTATGCTAGTTTTCCCTACCTGAGACTGGGTGGTGTTTCGGTCATCTGATTTCGTGTTCTTTTGTTCCCTTCTGCTCCTATTATTTTATTTCCTGCCTTAAGCTGATCAAGTTTTTATCGGGCAAGCCCTTACCCCCGGCTCAACTCTTATCAGATTGCTTGGGCTATCACTTAAATTTTCTCCTCAGCTAATCCTCTGCCATTCCTTTGTTTTGCCCTCCTAGTTTCTGCTGTTTCAACAGTTTCCTTCCTGACATGTCCTGGGTCTTTGTGTGTCATTTGTGGGTCTTCTTTTGTTCCTAAATAGCCCTGTTGTTTATGTGTTCTATTTTGGGAAGATCGTTTTCCTATGCCAGTGGCTTTTGTTTACTTCTCTGAGTTGCTCCTGTATTATGAGGTTTTATTATATTTTACTGGCCCTGGCACTGTCTTGGTGGTGTTCCCCTCGTACAGTACACCACTTAATTATAGTCATAGAGTTATAATTATAGTCATTAAGTGTTGTACCTTATGATTCTTGATGAACATATATTTTCTTTTATGTACACTGAGAGCATAAAAGACAAATTCACCAAAGACAAATTCCTTATGTGTCCCATCACACTTGGCCAACAAAAATTCTATTCTATTCAAATCCACCAGGTGGAGCCAGATCAAAGCATGCAAGAGGTTTTATGCCCTTCCTCCCGTCACTCAACACTGTCCTGCTTCCCCATTGGCTGGGGACTAGCAAGCTCTTGACCTATCCGGAGCTCCTGTTCAACTCCTGGCCTTATTTTCCCCAGCAACCCCCTGTCTCCATGATTTGGTGTGATTGTGCACCACTAACTTTCCATTGTTCTTTTGCGTAAATCAGTTATATTTTGAAATGTGCCAGTTAAGCTCTTGCTCAGAAAGCCCCCCTTTTCTTTCTCGACTTTTCCGATCCACTTTGTTCACTGTAAGAACAAGACTGTTTTCACTAGTTTTTCAAAAAGTTCCTTGACTTTCTAGTTCCTTATTTTCTTTATTTATTATGCAGAAGCAAAAGCTGTAATGAAACATTATTTTAGAAGCAGTTCTTCATATCCCACAATATCAGAACCCCCATACCTGCCACGGCTGCAGCCTTGGAGCCCCCAACCTCACTTCTCCCTCCTTCCTTCCCCTCCTCTTTGATCTGGAGGAATAGGCAGCGTTCAAGGCCTGGACCAGAGTCTGAGTGAGACTGTAGAAAATGTAATAATTTGGGAATCTAATTCTGTTCTTTTTCTTCTGGGTCTCCAGTGGGGCTTTCTGGGTGCATCTTCTGCGGCCTTTGACAGAGAAGACGTTCTTTGAAAGAGAACAGCGGAAATAAGGATCTTGAAACTTTTCTTCCACAAAGAAATAGTCTTCAAAGGCAGAATCTCTTGGCTTTTTTTTCCCCAGATTACCAAAGTTCCAAATACTATGGATGTATTTGTAAAGTCTGTGCTTTCTCATTGTTAATCCTCCCAAAGCTGTAATGATCCAGACTTTCCCTTCAATGGGTCCTGGCAAACGCATAAGTGTTAAATGGAAAGGAAGAATTCTGTCCAAAATGGAAACATTTTCTATAAAGTGAACAAAGACGTTGACTTGTCTCCACTTAGAGAGGGAATCCCTGAGGGATGCTGTGTGTCCAGTTGTTGAGAACAGTTGTGATATAACCACAAAAATTCCATTCCTGACAAGCATAGGAATAAAAATCCTCATGAAATTCTCTCCCTTCTCTGTGTCTGAAGCAAAGAAGCCAATCAGAGTCCATCTGAAGTGGAGGAGCAGCTGGACAATTGCTGGGTAGTGGAATCCTTCTTTGGGGAGCATCTGGTGGAAAAAGGGGAATTTCCTTTTATCACTCAGAGCCTCTGAAACAAGGTTATTACTGATCTGAAAAGGCAATGAAGAAAGCTGTGTTATATTGGGGGTCAGATAAAGTCCAAAAATTTATTTTTTAATAAATTCAACTTGGTATTGATGAACAAATTAAATAGATTATTGTTGATTAGCAATTATGCCATATCAAGAAAAAGAATATTAAGCACAGTGTTAACAACACCATATATAAAAATGGAGCACAAGAAACAAATTAAATAAAAAAGAATAAGAATAAAAAAACATATTTCTGTATCACAACTTATTGCAATCAGGTCCACATGTCTATGGAGATTCTCAGTCGTCCAGGTTCTTCAGCTCTGGATGAGAAGCAAAAGGTCTTCAAAGAGAAACCAGAAAGTCCAGTTGCCTCTTGAAAAAAGCACCTTTGGGACAATCAGATCCAGATGTGCAGATGTCAAGTGAGGGTTTTGTTCCAATAAAGGTTGTTTGTCTAATGTGCAGTCCAAGACTCTCATCTCTTTCTTTCTTATGCAGTTGACATTTAATATTCCAGATTCTTGGTAAAGTAATATTTGTTTGTTTGTTGATATACCACCTTGATCATTTTTGGGCCTGTTCTCTAGTTACACAAGAGATAGGGAGACCACAGCTCCTAATATAATTTGTCAGATGCATAATCCTAGAGAGCTTTATTTGCAATTCTGCATCCTCTAACCCAGAGAACTTGGGGACTCTGTCAGGTTCCAGAGGTTTAATTGTACACTAAGAAATTTAGCCATATGGAAAAGGAAGGAGACCCTCTGTGAGTTCTCTGGTTTCATCTATCAGGACACAGTAAAAAGCATCTGGTTTTAAGCAGTTCTTAAAAGGAGGTAACTGCAACCTCAGGTGAACAGCAACAACACAGGAGATATAACACCCTGTCCTCCTTTATTTTACAGAAAGCGCTGAAATGGAGGAGCCAGGTGTGAAAGGCTAAGGACACCCTGACTGCTTCCATAGGTGTGAAGAGGCTGAGAGGAAGCCTGGTGCTACTGATCAAGGGACCTGGATTAATCGATCATCACAAGTGTGACGGCCTCTATAAAAGCCAAAGTTTCAGGAGCTTTCTGATCTCCAGCATTGAGATGTGTGTTAACACAATGCCAAAGGGCAAAGACTCCAGCAGTGATTTGAGAGAAGCAATTGTTGCTGCCTATCAATCTGGGAAGGGTTACAAGGCCATTTCCAAACAATTTAACGTCCATCATTCTATAGCAAAGAAGATTGTTCAGAAGGGGAAAACATTCAAGGCAGCTGCCGATCTTCCCAGGAGGGACCATCCCAGCAAGTTCACCCAAGGTCAGACCGTGAAATGCTCAGAGACATGGCAAAAAAAGACCAAGAGTTCCATCTCAGACTCCACAGGCCTCAGTGAGCCTGTTAAATGTTCCAGTTCCTGACAGCAGAATCAGAGAAAGACTGAAGAAGTTTGGTTTCTTTGGGAGGGTTGCCAGGAGGAAACTTCTCTCTAAAGAGAACATGGCAGCACGGCTGAGGTTTCCCAAGTTGCACCTGAACAAACCACAAGACTTCTGGAACATTCTCCTTTGGACAGACGAGACCAGAGTGGAGAAGTTTGGCCATAATGCACAGAGCCACGTTTGGTGAAAACCACACACAACCTATCAGCACCACGACACACCAACCGCCAAGCACAGAGATGGAGGGCAGAGGATTTGGGCTTCTTTTGCAGCCACAGGACCTGGGCACCCTGTGATCATTGACTCGGCCATGGACTTCTCTGTGTACCAAAGTGTTCCAGAGTCCAACGTGAGACCATCTGATTGACAGCTGAAGCTAGGAGGACTTTGGGTCATGCAAAAGGCTGATGACCCCAAGCAGACCAGCAAGTGGCTGAAAAAGGAAAGGATCCAGGCGTTGCAATGGCCCAGTCAATGCCAGACCCCAACCCAATTGAAATGAGGTGGTGGGGCCTCCAGAGAGCTGTGCAGAAACAAACCCCCACAAACCTCAATGAACTGTTGTAAAGAAGAGGGGCCAAAATTCCTCCCACAAGGATGTGAGAGGCTGATAAAGTCACACAGATAATGATTACTTCAAGTTGTTGCTGCTAAAGGTGATTCTACAAGCTATTGTATCATAAGGTGCATTTAGTTTTTCAAACATGGCTTCTCCATTTTGGCTTTCTTTTTGTGAAAGAAATGATCACATGGTGTAATATGTCCTATTTTGTTGTTCACCTGAGGTTGTATTTACCTCCTTTTAAGAAGTGCTAAAGAGCAGGTGGTTTTTATCAGATGTCTTGACACATAAAATCTTAAGAACTCAAAGAGGGTGGACTTTCCTTTTCACATGACTGTATTTCCTCTGATTTTAGAGAAAGGTGAAATTGTGGAAATTCCCAACTCAGCTCTGAATCAGCACCTGAAGTCCTTTTATCCACCCCCAAAATGCTCCTCAGGTGCTCTGATTAGGTTTGTTCCAGTAGAGGTAGATATTAAGCCCCAAACTTCAGTTCAATAGAAGGGATTGGGGGTAACTTTGGCATTATATACTCGTCTAATAATTGGGGAGAAAGCTGGATAGCTATGATTTTCTTTTTTCAGGTTCACCATTTAAACTTTGAGGATGGCAGATCCAAGATTCGATCTCAGAGAAAAGTAACACTAAGTAAAGAAAGGTGTTACTTGATGTATTGGCTACATTTGTTTTCCAAAGGCCAACACTTTTGACTTTGATTTATCAATAATCAGAATTATTATTATCTCACTAGGAGCCATCTTTTCTCAAGAGTCTACGCAATCTAACCCACAGGATAATTGTCCTGTACTATCAGTTTAAACCAACATGTATTTAGCAAGTAGAACCCTCAGTGGCTTAAAGACACTGGATCTGTTCCGGCAGTTCGAGTTCTACCACTGAATGGCAGGGTGAGCTCCCCTCACTTGCCTCAGCTTCTGCCCACTTAGCACTTGAAAAGCATGTGACAACACTAGTGGATAAATAGGTACCACTTTGGTGGGAAATGTGGCATGTTTGGTACAGATGTCAGGCCCCTAACAATACCGGACTTGCTTGGATGTGACACCCAACTGTGAGGCAACATCGGTGGTGAGAGAAGGCCCAAATGATGCCAAAGGACACCTCTCGGCTTTCTGGTGTGGAGCTGGTTCACCTCCTGTGGTGAACCCTGGAGAAGCTCATGGGCACAAACTGAACGGACTTGCACTCTTCGGCAACAAAACAAACACTATGTACTAACATTGTAGTCTCCTGGCTAATTATATCTTTGCCATATGCTAAATAAGTAAATATTTTAGCCCTTTAGCCATATACATGAGAATCCTTCCTCAGTCCTGATAGGTTATTAATATCTAGACTGAATAACAATGGTTCATTCAAATGTGCACCTTTCCGTTCCCCCTTGGTAAGCATAGATCCTTCTTCTCATGGCTCCATTGAGCCCAAACCTCCCTCTCAAACAAGGGCTTGGATCAGGGCCAACAATTCCCTCCATCATATTTCTCCATTTATTGTGTCAAGTGCTGCAGTAACAGCTATACAGCCAGCAAACTCTGGTTTATCTGACTGACATATTGTGTAATTAGATACTTCAAAACAAATCTGTTGACAATATTAGATTATTAATTGATTGATTATTATACACTTTTATGAAACTTTTTACTCTACTTAAACCTTTTTGTTCTTCTGCAAGGAATTCACTTTTGTTCCACCCAATCTCAAATTTACTGAAGAGGAACAAAAAATATATTTCAGCGACAGTATCTGTTAGTCTAACTGGCTTGTAATTGCTAGTCCTTTTTATTCCATTTATATGTATATATATATATACGATCACACAGTTTGCTCATAGGCACCAAACCAAGAACATCAGCTAGAAGATGACAAATGTGATTTCGTCGAAACATCGCTACTACCCTTTTAAGGATATGTTTACAATTACACGGGAAGAAACCCGAGATATTAACTGTACACACACACACACAGACACACATGCTACTATTGTCAGCTTGAATAAAACTGGATATGGCAGGGGTTATATCTATGTCAAAATCAATATGCCAATAGTTTATCCACAATTAGGATATATTTTGAATATCTGAATAGCCGGGAGAAAATCCTCTTCAATGACCTTATTGCTTTTCAGGCCTTGAATGAGAAATTTGAACAAGAACGTAAGAGAAAAAAACATAACTGACATGATTGCTAATATGGAGAAAAGCAACTCTTGAATTCCATGGAGAAGATATGGTTGCATCTATTGGTCACCCACCACTCACTTTACCAGAGAGAGAAAAAAGACACAAACCTGTGGGACTTTGTAGGTATCTGCTAATGTTGATGCCTGGATGGAGATCTCCCTCTTAGCTACAACAAGAAGAGCCAGGAGGTTCTCCTTCCTTCCACAGCCGTAGTTGGGGACATTGGCTTCTCCAGTGGAGAGCATGTCCAGCAAGGCATCTGAAGTGTGGAAAGAGCTCAAATGGTTGTCATGGATGTTGTAGCCCAGTGTGAGGTTCTGCAGGAGCTGGGAATTCTTGTTGATCACTTGAATGTTGAAAATTAATTGTAGGGTGTTTAAAAAATCAAAAGAATCCTTACTGTAAAAAAAATGTTCATGTTATTCTCATCAACAGTAACAAGTAACTTTTTCAATTTATTCCTTTTTGCCTCCACAAGCCTACTGAGTCTTAAGCCAATATTGATCCAAAACCAATAATCTGTTATAGAAATCTGGGAATGGGCTGGGCAGAGGCAACTACAACTGTTTCAGTCCCTCCTTTAAACAAAATGAATTCAAGTGATGAAGTCAGGAGTGAACGGGGAGAGGAAAATAGTCTGCATTGCCTTCAGGTTTTTTAACCCCATCTTTGGATTTGATTCTCTTCTACAAAATAAGAAAAAAGAGGGAAGTTATTGAAATCAAAATCATACAGGAAACTACAGAGGTTCTCTAATATAGAAGTGAAATAAGAACAAAAGAAAGAGAGTGTTAGAACTGCAAATGGAGGGGATGCAACTCCATCACCCTGAATGACTTACGTATGAGAAGGAATAGAAGGAGCCCTGTGGAAAGACAACATTATAGGCGTTAGTGTTTCAGTTGTGACTATACCAATGAGATGGTCTCCTGGCCTGTAATAGCTCCATGCTCTGTTTCCATCCTGGTGCTCCAAACTCAGAGGGCACTTCATTCTCAGCTTCCCAGAGACTGGCTGGGACATAAGCAGCATCAGAAGCAGAAGCAGGAGGTCCATCATTCATGGAGCTTTATTAACTCTCTTCCTGCTTCTAACACCAACAGCAGGAACAGTTGGGAGAATTCAAAGCTCTCTCAAAAGATGGAAATGCCAGCGACTTTCCTGATAGAAACAGAGAAACACTCAGCTTCACCTGGAAAAGAGAGAAACGTACAATGAAGAGCACAGATCCTGCCTGTCCCAAAATTTGTTCCCACAGAGTTTGACTGAACAAATTTATCCTTTTCTGATGCAAGATCCTTCACTTATGGCTTCAATCTGATGTCTCTATCAAAGCCATAGAGAACTCAAAAGGCCAGATGGTCATAATTACAGGGAAAGCAACTTCTCCTCTTGGGATCCTGAGCTTCTTCTGGGCTCCATGTGTGCAGAGGAGAGGATGGAGAAAAGCTTGTTTGTGAAAAGCCACAACTACACTCCTGGGGTCAATTCCCGAAGTGGTTGTGGTCCTTCCTGTCAGGACCTGTCAGGAAAGTGATGCTGGAGGAAGATAGTTCAATAACAAGGGAATTGACCTCTGCTGTCCTTCAACCGGGTCTCTTGTCTCCAGGGTCTGCTGGAGAAGGTCAGCCAGAAGTATGGAGTTTGGTGCCACTCTAGGTTGGTGACCCTTAACTCTGGTGCTGCCTTTCTTCCAAGGCCAAGGAAGCCATCAGTCCCCTTGGATTCTGCCTAAGGTGAAGGGTGGGGCCTGTTTGGGCTTTTCTTTTATATCAGAACTTCATAAATTGGAGCTGATTTTAAAAAGGGGGACCCCTATGATGTTCCCATCTCTGAGGCTGTGGGGTGAATCCCCCTTCCCTGAAAAGCTTTGAAGCTGCTCTTGGGACAACTGAGTCCCTGGTTCATTGGGATCCATTGTTCACGGATTGGGTCTCTTCTCTGGAAGAGGAAGAGGGAGACGTCCCCCTTTGCCCAGGAGGGAGAACTGGGGAGGGGGCTGATCTGAAGTAAGAGGAGGGTCCCCATCCCAGGTTCTCCTCAGGGCCTGGCTAGGAGGTCCTGGGGGGCTCTGGGTGGAAGGCCAGGCGGAGGCCTGGGAAGGGGCTCCTCTCCTCCCAGAGGGTCTCTGCCATGTCTCCCTGGAGCCTGGAGAGGCCCAGAGGGGAGGGAGCCGGAGACGGGGGCCCAGGGGAGGGGGGCAGGGGCGGCTGGGGCCGCTTTCCTCTCAGGGAGGCCGGGGGAATCTTTCCCCACACTGGGCGGAGGAGAGTCTCGGCTGAAGAAGAGCCTCGCAGGAGGAAGAGCCTCTCCGGCTTCTCTCCCATGGTCTCCCTCCAGGCTCCCACCTTCCTCCCCCCCTGGATCCAGAGGCTTCGGGGCCCCCAAAGAGCTTCCTAAGCCAATTGGCCAGCAGGTCCCCCCTGAGGAGAGAAGCCCGGATGGAGGGGAAAAAAAGAGGGGAAAATCCTTCATTCCCTGGTTGCCCTCCAGTGTCCCATATCCCACTCCTGCCCCCGTGAAATCAGGGAAAAGGGGACGGGGGGTTTGGGCCTCCCCCCCTTGGGGGACCTTCAGTAGAGGTCATCTGTCCGAGTGTCCAGTGCAGGGCCTCCCAGGGCAGGTGGCTCAACCTCAGCAAAGGCCTCTGGACTTCAACTCCCAGAATCCCCTGTCCAGCACTTGGGGGTCCTCTTTCCATGCTTTAGCTGTCCCTCACGCTGCCTGTAAGAGGCAGCCTACAGTCCGGCCTTTAGGTCCCAGATGACCCCCACAGGCAGTGAGTGGGACAGCTAAAGTGGGCAAAAACCCCAGAGCATCCTCCATTTTGTGGCCTCCTTTTTTCCTGAGGCGATTCTCCCTCCCTCCATTTTGAGGGGAGAAAAAGGCTGAGGGGAGATTTTCTCTCCTCTCCAGCTAGGAGTCAGGAAGTTTCCCCAAAGGGGGGGAGGGGGAGGGGGGAGGGGAGACCGGCAGCCCCTCCCAGTTCTTTCGGGGGAGCCCTGGAGGATCCCAGGGCTGGAGGGGCCCCCAGAGGTCATCCAGCCAGACCCCTGCCCAAGCAGGAGCCCCTCCACCCTCCTGGAGGTTTCCCTTCAGGGCCTGCGAGCTGCCTGTGGGCCCTTTGAGGGCGGCCTGTGTGGGTGGGTGTGGAGGAGGCCTGCAGAGCGGAGGACCAGAGGCCTCGTCCTGGGTCGGCCATGGAGGCCCTGAAAACAGGGACTGAGATTCTGAAATAGGCTCCGTCCGTTTCCCTCGTTCCCCTTCCCCTCCCTCCTCCTCTCCTCCACTGCCTCCGCTGGACCCCCCCCCACTTCTCCAGGGTTTCCTAAGGTCCCCCAGACCCCCTCCCCTCCCCTATCCTATCCTATCCTATTTGTATCATTTCTTGTCTTTATGGCTATGTTTTGCTAATTTATATTCATTTATTTGTGCCATTTTTTTATGTATCCATGTCTATGTTTAAACAGATACTTGTTTCCTTGTACTTGCTGACAAATTAAATAAATAAATAAAATAATAAACAAACAAACAAATAAGCAAAGGCGGCTTGGCGGGATGTGTGAAGCGGATCAGAGTTTGGCATTCAGGGAGAAGAGGTGGGAGAGTGGCAGAGGGACAGAGAGGCGTCTTTAGGGATTGGGGGTGGGGTGTTTCAGTGATTTCCCACAATTTCTGGACAAACCTTGATAAGAGACTTCCAGAGCTTTGTGGTTGTGTGTTCAGAGGATCGAATTGGTGACTTTGTATCAGCCGGATCTCCAGCCTGGGTATCTTCGTAGGCGGGAGGTGGCTGTGGGGGGGCATGGGAAGGGGGGGGGGGGACGGCATTTGGGTTGGGGGCTGAGCTGGTGAGTTGGAGACCCATGTGAACTAAAAGGGAGGTTTGCTCTCATGAATGACTGCACTGCTGAGTAAATTGTTTACACCCAGTCAAGGCCAACCGTCCTAGGACTCCAGGTGGACGAAAACACCTGAAGATGTGCCCCACATGACACTATGTGGGACGGGGATTGGACTTTCAGCCTGAGTACCTGAGGGGGGGAGGGGATTTGGGGAAACTTCCAACCTGTAACTTTCACGCCTTTTGAATCAGATCGTGACTTGCTTTTGCCGCTACCATTTCAAACTCAGTAAAAGGACCTCTTCTCTACCTCAATGGAGTCGGGGGGGTGTGTGTTTCTTTTTCGGGTTTTGAACGAAGGCAGGCCTGACACTTTGATTCCCCTCGTCCCACTTGGAGCCCCAGAGAGGGCTTTGGATGCTGGTTTCCAGTATTCCCAGT
>WNWU01006567.1:0-11344 GCA_012654045.1 Ptyas mucosa | reverse complement strand
TTTCTTGTCTTGTTCTGAGCTGAATAAAGTTACTGAAAAGACCCGAGTCTTGCTTTCCCTGCGCCGATCTAACACTGGCGACGAAGGACTGAACCAAGCACGAACGGCACAGCACGAAGCTACATCGACGAAGCGAAGCGACTCTGAGCTGAAGTCACTCGCCGAAGGTCCGCAGCAATGGCAAACCCAGAATCCGCATTGCTGACGCTGACCCCCTTCCAGCCAGGAAGAGAGATCTGGACTCACTACATGATCCGCTTTCGCCAATTCCTGAAAGGCAATAACATCAGGAATGCCGACGACGAAAGAGAGAGAGGATTGTTCCTGGCGCACTGTGGCCCCGAGGTTCTCGCGATGGCCATCAACCTCATTTCCCCCCGGGACATCGAGGACCTACCATGGACCGACCTGCAACGCATCCTGCAGGAACACTACGCGCCAACAGAAACACCGGTGGCTAACCGCTTCAAGTTCCAGCAGAAATTCCAGAAAGAAGGTGAGAGAGACAATCAAGGAATTAGTGGCCTCCCTACGCCAGTTAGCGGTCAGCTGTGATTTTGACAATGTGGACAATGCAATCGCTGACCGCATTGTGTTTGGCATGAGGGACAGGGTGCTCCAGAAGAAGTTCTTGGGCAAAAAGAAGCTGGTGCTCAAAGAGGTGATTGAAGAAGCCACGGCCGCAGAAACGTCCAAGAAAGCCGCAGCCGCGATGCACCGAGCTAAGGGCATCAACAAAATCCGGAGAGCCCAAACATCCTCAACCGAAGACTCCACAGCCGGATCGGAGTCAGAAGGAGAAGAAGAGGTACACAAAATATCCAGACCCCCCGGGCGAGAAACCGCGAAAAATCCCGATCGACGGGAGCGTTGCGGCAGCTGCAAAGGGGACCACCCCAGAGCAACATGCAGATGGAGGGATGCAACGTGCCGACGCTGCAACAAGAGGGGGCACATTGCAGAGGCCTGCAGAGCAGCTGAGCCAGATGCCGAGCCATACGGATACCGGAATAGAGAAAATCGAGAGGACAACGCGAGGTCATCTAGATGGGCCTCGTACCAGCCCAGACGAGGGGGAAACGACGGAAACCGGAAAAGAGCAGTACATCAAACAGCAATCCATTTCACTGATGAGGAGGAGTCCACCTCCAAGTGTCTGGTGACTGTGCACGTGGAGGGGTCTCCCTGTTCAATGGAGGTAGATACGGGCTCGATCTACTCCATTATGGACTGGAAACGGTTAAAGAGCCTGAAGCCAGGCGTGCAGAAAAAAGACCTCAAACCACTACGTTCCAGACTGATTGATTTTGGGGGAAACCCCATAGGTGTACTGGGCAGAACCTCCATCAATGTGTCCTTCAGAGCGTTCCAGGGGGAGCTCCCGATTACCATCGTCGACCGCAGCCGCCCTACCTTGCTGGGCATGGAATGGTTCCAGCCGCTAGGACTCAAAATTCAAGGGGTCAACCAAATTAGAAGGGACGAACTCGACTCACTCCTCGAAGAGTTCCAAGAAGTCTTCGACGGTAAGCTGGGGAAATTTGTGGGGAAGCCTATTTCCTTAAATTTAGATAAGGGGATTACACCAATTAGGCATAAACCCCGCCGAGTTCCGTTCGCCTTGAGGCACAAAGTAGATGCTCAGCTAGATAAGCTGATAGCCCAAGGCCGATCGATCACGCGGCATGGGAGACGCCCATTGTGACCCCCATGAAGCCTGATGGATCGATAAGGATATGCGCAGATTATAAAATTACCATAAACCGTGCCCTCCAGCAGAGCGCATATCCGGTCCCAGTGGTGCAACATCTGTTGCACTCACTGGGAGATGGTTCCATATTTGCAAAACTGGACCTGACCCAGGCTTACCAGCAATTGCCAGTGGACGAAAAAACGGCAGAGGCGCAAACCATTGTCACTCATAGAGGGGCTTTTAAGTGCAACTGACTCCAATTTGGAGTAAGCGCAGCCCCGGGCATTTTCCAATCAATGATGGAACGCCTTCTCCAAGGCATTCCAGGGGTGGTGCCTTACTTCGACGATGTGCTTATCTCTGGCCACTCTAAGACCCAATTGCTTGAGCGTCTAAAAACGGTATTGCAACGCTTCAAGGAAAAGGGTCTGAGAGTAAGGAAGGATAAATGCATCATAGGGGTACAGGAGGTCGAGTTCCTGGGCTATTTAATCGATGGCACAGGCATCCACCCCACCAAATCAAAAATAAAAGCTATTCAGGAAGCTCCAGCCCCCAAAAATAAAACGGAGCTTCAGGCCTTCTTGGGATTGCTGAATTTTTACAGCGCATTTCTCAAACAGAAGGCAACAGCCGCTGAGCCATTGCATCGTCTGCTGGGGAAAGCAGTTCCGTGGAGATGGGAGAAAGAGGAGGAGAGAGCGTTCAAGGCCGTGAAGAGTCTTCTCTCATCCGACAGCGTGCTAATACAGTATAATGAGACGCTACCACTGCTGCTAACCTGCGACGCATCACCGTATGGGATAGGGGCAGTACTCAGCCACCAGCTGCCAAATGGGAAGGAAGCCCCCACTGCATATTTCTCGAAGACCATGTCCAGTGCTGAGAGGAACTATAGCCAGCTGGACAAAGAGGCATTGGCCATCGTGGCAGGCACCAAACGCTTCCACGAATACCTGTACGGCAGAACTTTCACAGTAATAACGGATCATAAGCCGTTGTTGGGACTATTGGCAGGGGCCAAACCTACCCCAGCGTACATGTCGCCCAGGATGACCCGCTGGGCGATATTCCTAGCCGGATATGACTACCGGTTAATCCACAAACCAGGCGCATCCATTGGGAATGCTGACGGATTAAGCCGGTGCCCATCCATGGAACCAGTGGAAGACCCCGCACCAACCACCAGCCTGCTCCACATTGACACGGACAAAGACTGCGCAGTGACATCAGCTGATGTGGCAGCCCACACCCAGAAGGACCCAGTACTCAAAAAAGTCCTATCCTGGGTCCTGCGAGGCTGGCCCACCGAAACAGCAGCAGATGAATACAGCCCCTTCGCGCGGAAGCAACAGGAGCTGTCCACAATGAAAGGCGTTTTGCTATGGGAAGACCGGGTGCTGATTCCGACCGCGCTGAGGAAAAAGACGCTTGCTACACTTCACAATGGTCACCCTGGCATAGTGCAGATGAAGGCGTTGGCCAGAAGTTACGTGTGGTGGCCAGCCATTGATAAGGACATTGAGGAGTGGGTGGCCAGATGTGACCCTTGCCAGGAGGTAAGACCTGCCCCAGCACAAGCACAGTCATCAGAGTGGGAGGCACCCAGCAGCCCCTGGGCAAGGGTTCACATAGACTTCGCGGGCCCGATGCAAGGGAGATACCTCTTAATCATAGTAGATGCCTTCTCGAAATGGCTAGAGGTCATCCCCATGGCATCCACCACGACGGAAGCCACCATCAGGGCCCTACGGCGCCTGTTCGCCACCCACGGGCTACCCGACGTGTTGGTCTCTGACAACGGCCCCCAGCTGACCTCCAAGCCCATGGAGGAGTTCCTGGCAAACCTGGGCATTTGGCATGCCTTATCCACACCCTACAGGCCAGCCGGAAATGGGCAAGCAGAACGAATGGTGAGGTCCACCAAAGAGGCCCTCGCCAAGATGGCACCGGGAGACTGGCAGGAAAGAATCGACACCTTCCTGCTGACCCAACACATCACCCCACATGCCACCACCAGGAAGAGCCCAGCAGAGCTCCTGATGGGCAGGAAGCTGAGGTCACCGTTGGACCGGCTGCACCCACAATACCACACAGATGCAACTGCCACAGCCAGCCGCCCGCTGCGAGCCTTCGCCATAGGAGACCCTGTCTTCTCACTGAACTTCCACGGGTCTCCGAAATGGCTAAAAGGAAGAATAGAGAGCACAACCAGCCCGAAGTCGTATCGAGTGGAGCTGGAAGATGGACAGGTCTGCTGACAGCACATCGACCAGCTCCAGAAAAGATGGAAGGGGACGAGCCAAAACCAGCCGGACGAGGTAGGCCTACAACACCCCGAGGAGGTAGGCCTACAACACCCCGATGAGGTAGGCCTGCAATACCCCGATGAAGCAGGCCTACGCGACCCAGACGAGGTAGGCCTACAACACCCCGAGGAGGTAGGCCTACGACACCCCGATGAGGTAGGCCTGCAACACCCCGATGAAGCAGGCCTACGTGACCCAGACGAGGTGGGCCGACAACACCACAGCGAAGGGGGCCTGCTACACCCCGGCGGGGAAGGCCGACCACACTCCTACGAGGTTGACCGCCGACGTTCCAGCGAAGCAGGACCGCACCTCGACAGAGCAGCAAGGCAGCCCCAGTCCCCACAAGTAGACCGGGACCTGTGACTTGAGGGGAACCCGCAACACTTCAGCAAGGATGGCGTTCGTCACCCCAACCCCGGAGACCTCCACGCCAATGGTGAGGTAGACGGGGGACAACCCTGCAGGGGAGAATCACACCCCCCCCAGCAAGGGCAACCAACAACGTCCCGGCAGAGGAGACCGTCCCAGCAGAGCAGTAGACCGGGGACAACCCAAGGAGAGCAACTCACAACATCCGGGTGAGGCCGGCCAACAACACACCGGTGAGGTCGACCCACACCACTCAAGCGAGGCTGATCCACAACAACCAGACAAGGGGGGCCTGCAACACCCCGACAAGGTCGGATAGCAGCCACGACGAGCCGACCCACAGCACAGGTCCCGAAAACATCTGCGACGACAGCATTTACCGGAACCAGAACAAGAAGTAATAACACCAGTGGACTTACCAGGAAACCAGGAGCACCTTCCGAGTAGCACCCATCCACATGGTTCTGAAGAGACCGGGCAGGGACGAGACCAGCGACACCAGCCAGCAGATCCAGCGGTGGGGACCGGAGGAGCAGGCATGGGGCCCGCTCACTCGACAGCCGGACTCCGAGAGCCCCCAGTCCGGGGGTCGGAGAGGACGGGAGCTTCGCCCGCTCAGGGGAGCGGCGAAGCTCAGAATGAACTGCGCAGGTCTGCCAGGACGAGTCGGAGACCCGCCTACCTGCAGGACTTCATCACTGATTGAAGGTGATTGACATTTGTCGAACTAAGGGGGGAGGAGTGTTGTGTCCTTATTTGGGCATCCGCTCGGGGATTGGCAGATCCACCGGCGGGAGATTCAAGTAGCTGTCATTGGACAGCTACCCTGCCGGAGCACTATAAAAAGGGCTCCGGCAGCACAGTTTCTTGTCTTGTTCTGAGCTGAATAAAGTTACTGAAAAGACCCGAGCTGGTCGCGTCTTGCTTTCCCTGCGCTGATCTAACAGTGTGCTTTAATGGCTGCCCAGAAATTTTAATAGTAATATGCTGAAAAGTGTAATGTCCAAACTTGATAGGATATGTATCAGAGTTGCTCTGAATTTTAACTACAAAGTGGAATATTTTAAATAAAAGGAGAGAATTGTGTACAAAAACACAAAATAAAATCTTATTGAGACTGATCTGAGTTAGTTCCCTGGTAACTTCATGGACACACCCATATAGTTTTCTTAGCAGCCATACAGTTGTGGTTGTCTTCTGGGATTCTTTTTTTTTTTAACTTCTTAGTCTAGTTTCCAGACTGGAATTTCTGCAGGTTTCCCAACCAATACTTGGTCCAACTCTGCTTAGTGTTCTGAAATAATTTAAGTTCACAAAATTAGCAGATTATTATCACCCAGCAGTTGCATCTTAAACTACATAGCATATTTTTGTAGCTTTAAACACTTTTATCAGGAAACTGGTGACCTCTTCCAACCATTTAGCGTTTATACAGTAGAACAATTTTCTGGATTGTGGAAATATTGCTAAATGCTCTATGAAATGGAGCTTTGGAATTCAGATTAGTGTGTTAGGCAGGGAAAGAAGAAATGGGTGTATGGCATCAACACGAAAGGTGTAAAGGGACTTATATTGTTATTTATTTATTAGATTTTTAAAATCTCACCTTTATTGTTTTACTCAAGGTGGCAAACATACTTAATATTCGTTCCTCTTCCTTTTTTCTCCCCACAACAATAACTTTGTAAGGTGAGTTGAGCTGGAAGACAGTGGCTGGCCCAAAATCACCCAGCCAGCTTTCATGACTAAGCTAGAATTCACAGTCTCCTGGTTTCTAGGCCAGCAGCTTTGTCACTACACTAACCTGACATTCGTGTGGTTAAATGCTACTTTTTATTTTTTAAAAATGGATGCTGTAAATGTTGTGTTAACTGCACAATTATTATAGAACTATTTTATGAACTTGCACAGTAACAACTACTGAACTGAACTGACACTTCTGATAGGTCTAACCTTGAGAAAAGTGTATCAGTCTACCCTACTCTTCAAAAGGTAAATGTGGTTACTGAGCAATAGTTTCCTGCCTATGACTGAAACCCACAATTATATTCTTGTCTTTCTTTGCTCTTGTAACGCCTCTTGGATGTGGTTAACAGGGGAGTATCACTCTGATTAAAATAATTTATTTCTTTAGATACTTTTGTAGTGCCTTAGTAGAGATGATTATAGCAAATATCTATTCTTGGTCTTGTGAAATGTTGCCTTGAGCATACATATGTGGAAAAAGATGATAATGACTCTTGAATTAAGCTTAGTTCCCATGGATTGTATGTTTATATAGTTTACTTGATAACACTGTGAAATGTTGCATGTGTCTTCTTCTGACTTTCCAGTCTAGCTATAGTCCCAAGATCTCATGAGTAGTTTCTTAACCAAGTACAACTGCAGTCCAGCATTTATCAGCTTTTATTTTGAGGTCATCTAAAATTAGCTAAGCGCTACTGCTGTGATTTTTAATATTATAAAAATTAATATTGGATTCTAAAGCATATTTTTAATCGTAGGAACTGGTGAGAATTGATAGAGTAAGAACTAAAACAAATCTGGGAGTCTGGAACAGCTTTATAATTAATTTCAAATAATGAAAGAAGGGTTTATTCATTTAGCAAAATGTATATGGTGACCCATATAAACAAATGAATAATGTTTGGTGCAGGCATGTACACAGGAATGTCAAAAAAAGTCATAACGCTCATTTAGGTGACCTACAAAAAATAAAAACAGACTATAGAAAACCATTTATCTATTGAAAAAGAAAAAAAATCAAGGTTGTGGGTGGTTGGATGGTTGGTTAGATAGACAGATACTTGAAAAATGATAGATAGATGATAGATGATAGATGATAGATGATAGATGATAGATGATAGATGATAGATGATAGATGATAGATGATAGAGAGATAGAGAGATAGAGAGATAGATGATAGATAGATAGATAGATAGATAGATAGATAGATAGATAGATAAACAGATAGTATAGAATGCACATTTATATTTCAATTCTTCCAAAATATATGTAACTTTAAAAAAGGTAAGGATTTATGGGAAAGGTCCATCCATCCTATTTTAGTTTAATTTGGATTTTAAAGCATCTAAATATAAATATTCTTTGAGTTTGCTAAATCTGATTTGGACTCATCTACTTTCAAAACAGGAAATACCTCAAAACTGTGTCTATCTTTTCTGATGTAGGGCACATGGCTTCCTATGTAAATGACTTAGCGACTTTATTATTTTTTCCCATCTTTGAAATTCCATTTTCCTCATATTTCTATTAGGGATTTTGCCAGAAATGTATAACAAAGAACTGAGATATTTAATAGTGAATGTTTTAACAGCGGCTAGAATTGTTTTTGCTAAAAATTGGAAAGGCGAGACGATACCTACTGATGATGAAGCATTAAAAAAATTATGGACTGTGCTGAAATGAGTAAATTGACATTTGAAATTAGAGAACAGGAAGATAAACAATATTATTTGATTTGGGATTTGTTCTACCAATGGCTAGATAATAAAACATGGAGATGAAATATGAAATATGAAATTAATGTAATGAAAAAATATATGAAGTGTTTTCTTATGGGAGCTAAGCCTTTGTTAAATAATGGCTAAATGAGTATAATAATATATAAGGGATATATAAAACTGTTAAATAAGATAAATTAAATAATTGGTAATTTTGGATATGGGATTGTGCACAAAATAATTTTAACCGATCGACATACTGTTTATGATTGTATTTGAATGATGATGGTTTTATGTTTTGTTTTTGTTTTAAATAAAAAAAATTCAAAAAAAAAGAAATTCCATTTTCCTCTATTTCCTAATGGAGCTCATTCATAGAGGAGGTAGGTCTTGCACCATTGCTCATCTCCATAGGTCTTGCACCATTGCTCAGTATTATCAGCCTTTTAACAGCCTAGCTCTCAGAGTTCTGATGACAACAGTGCTTTAAATAACCATCTGATCATGAATAAAGTTTTCAGTTTCATTCCTGATGATTTAAATAGCCTCAAGAAAACCAGATCGTGTGGCTCATGAATGTCATATGGCTTTTGAACTCACAGCTAAGTACAAAAGAAGACATGGCTGTTTCCTCAATAGTGATTTATAATGTTTCTTAATTTCACCGAGCCATTGCTGCGACAATATCTAGTCTATTCTTGTTACTATTAAATTGGCACAACTAGGAATGAATGACATTTATAAATCATGTCTAGTTTATGTCTAGTACGTCTAGTCTAATGAAAAGAAGGATTAGGGGTGATATGATAGCAAGGGGCTGCCACAAAGAAGAGGGGTCAACCTATTCTCCAAAGCCCCTGAAGGCAGGACAAGAAACTATGGATGGAAACTAATCAAGGAGAGAAGTAACCTAGAATTAAGGAGAAATTTCCTGACAGTGAGGATAATTAATCAGTGGAACGACTTGCCTCCAGAGGTTGTGAGTGCTCCATATTTTGTAGCTTTGAACACTTTATAAGAAAACTGGCAACCTCTTCCAACCGGTGCGAAAAGGGTGTACAGTAGAACAATTATCTGGATCATGGAAATATTGCTAAATGCTTTATGAAATGGAGCTTTGGAATTCAGATTAGTGTGTTAGGCAGGGAGAGAAGAAATGGGTTTCTGAGATCAACACGAAATGTGTAAAGGGACTTATATTATTATTTATTTATTTGTCTGAAATGGTATAGGGTTTCCTGCTTGAGCAATGGGTTGGACTATAAGACCTCCAAGGTCCCTTCCAATTCTGTTATTATGTTAACCACTAGTGAGGAAATAACAGGTCCTCAAGACTCAACAAGCAACTTTTAGAGGGTGGGATGTTTCTTTTTATCCAGCTAAATGGCAGCAAGCCCAAACTTGATTTAATCTAATAAAGCTAGACCTGGTTAATTCTCGGATGGAAGACTATGGCTAGAGTGGGTAGCTGGAAAAAAAAACTCAGAAAAAAAGGAGTAGCAACCCAACTATACAGATATACCTTGAGTTTCTCAGCAGTGGTGGATTTCAAATTTTTTTACTACCGGGTCTGTGGGCGTGGCTTGGTGGGCATGGCTTGGTAGGCATGGCAGGCGCAGGATACTGTAAAATCTCCATTCCCACCCCATTCCAGGGGAAGGATACTGTAAAATCTCCATTCCCACCCCACTCCAGGGGAAGGATACTGTAAAATCAAGGTTGACTCAGCCTTCCATCCTTTCTAAGGTAGGTAAAATGAGAACCCAGATTGTGGGGGCAATAAACTGACTTTGTATAAAAATATACAAAAGTATGAAGGCTATTGTTTAACGCATTGTAAGCTGCCCTGAGTCTCCGAAGAAGGGCGGCATATAAATCATTTTTTTTAAAAAAAATCCCCATTCCATCTCCACTCCAGGGGAAGATTACTGCAAACTCTCCATTTCTTCCCGATCAGCTGGGATTCGGGAGGCAGAGAATAGATGGGGGCGGGGCCAGTCAGAGGTGGCATTTACCGGTTCTCCGAACTACTCAAAATTTCTGCTACCGGTTTTCCAGAACTGGTCAGAACCTGCTGAAACCTACCTCTGTTTCTCAGAGATTTTTCTTCATGGGCATCTTTTTTAATGCCATTCTCTTCTAAACTTCACTGCGGTATAGAAGAAATTGGCGTCCTTTGATTTTTATGCCAGAATGTTCACGATTTATTCCCTGCGGTTTGTTTATAGAGACTACTGCTGGGTGTCCTGCTGCTCTTGCAAGGGATGTAAAATAAGCACGTATATGTTTTCCTATAAATATTCCTACAAAAGACCCTTATTTCATTTGTGTGCAAGACTAACACTTCTCTACTTATTCTATCCTAAAAATATCAGAACAGCTTACAAAAAAAAAAATTATATGATTAAAACAGTAACAAAGCAAGCAAATCCAACAGTTGTACAACAGAGAACATAACACTTTGAAGTGTACCGCAAAGTCAGAACTGATTCCAGAAACAGCATGTTCAAATGAGAAAGTTACCTAAATGTGTAGAATGAAATAGATTGTGGTGTATTCTGGTACAGTCTAGAATGTTTCTGCCAAGAAGACCCCAGCATCATTTTCTCTGACGGATGTACTTCAAAACAGGGATTTCCCTGAAAACCCAAGGCTGGAGGCATTTTTATCCAGAGGAAGCAGCTGTTACTTATATAAAAAGCACACAAACCCTTTCCTGGAAAAGCAGGTATAAACTCCCAATCTGTGAATGATGATTCAGTGATAGAAGGCTCTTTCTACATCCAATTAACCGTTTCTGTTTCTCCAGCACTGAAAGGTGGAGAAATCTTTAATCCAAAGTAATCGGTCTGGCTTCTCTGCGGCAAAGTTTCCTGGTGCTGCTGTTATATTTCACTGTTTTTCCCTGTTCTTCCCTGTCCATTATTTTGATTCACGCACAGCCCAGAAGTCTTCTGCAACAAACACAGCTTGCTGGAGCAGAGAGAGGCTGTTAAATTCTGTCAAATTTAATCTTTATTTGTCACAATTGTGAATTTATCACAAGGCAGACATGTGGTGCTCCTTTCACAATGGAGCTTGCCTAGGAGTGTAACAGATGCCACTTAGGAAAGGTAAGCTCCGCTTTGCACAAAAAGTGTGTGCCAGATTGTGCCTTTAATAAATCAGTGTTGCCAGATGTACAGAATTTTGATACATGCATGAAAATCAAGGCCCTACACATGACAGTACAAAGATGCTTGCACGCTCCTGAAAATGTGTTGAATATTTAGCGGTATTGTCAACAGTCCAGGGTGGAAATATTCCTAGTGTACAACACAGAAATAATCTTGAGGAAGGAATGCAAGAGCCACTAAGCAAAATATTTAACTCACTCCTGGAGAGAAAAAAAGGCAAGAAAAAAGAAAACTCAGAGTAACCTCACCTTAATTCTGTTTGGGGCAAGAGGAAAAGTGGAGAGGGAGCAGGCTTGAAGAAAAGATGCAGCGGCCATTACAAAAACCATT
>WNWU01006504.1:0-10062 GCA_012654045.1 Ptyas mucosa | reverse complement strand
AACCTTAAGACTGTTTGTTTTTGGACATGCCGGAGAGCCTTATCAGGAACTGGCCGTGGCAACTCAAAATAACAGCTGTCTTTATCTCTCCCGGGCTCGCTGCCAGCTTGTTGTTTATGAATGGTGAATAAACGACTTTCGTGCATTTCTGTTTGTGTGTGTGCTTGTCTGGGCTCCTGAAGCAGGGAGGGGACAGAACAGCAGCTTCCAATTCTAGGTCATGCCTTTTGGACTCCAAGGGGCCCCTGCAGTCTTCATGCAACTGATCAACAAAAGTTTGCATGAGCACCTGTATAAGGGGATCCTTGTTTACCTTGATGACATTCTTATCTTCAGCAAAAGTATGGAAGAGCATGTCAAATTGGTCAGACAAGTGCTGAAAAAGCTCCTAGTGGCCAAGCTTTATGTGAAGTTGTCCAAATGCGAGTTCCATAAGGAGTCCTTGGAGTACCTGGGATACAGGGTGTCGAATCAAGGAGTTGAAATGGACCCAGGGAAGGTGAAGGCAGTGTTGGAGTGGAAACCCTCACAAACCCATAAGCAGCTTCAAAGCTTTTACAGACAATTCATCCCTGCCTTCGCTAAGGTTGCTCTCCCTTTGACAAAATTGCTAAAAACCGGTCCATCTCCCACCAAGCCAAAACCTAGCCAAACCCTAGCTTGGACAATGGGCTGTCAAAAATACTTTGAACAGAGGACTTCCGCTGTTGCCGTGAGCCGTCGCTGACGGTCTTTTGAAGACCGCCAGCCTGATCGCCCGTAAAAGAGCCGTTTCGGCAACTGAAACGGCTCAAAAAACTCCGAGACGTAAAGGGCTTGTGAGGAGAGCCGGCGGCTGCAGGTAGAGTCCCCTGTGAGACCCCCAGAAAGCTTTTTTTGCTTCTGGGGAGTTAACAGGGTGGGACTCCCTATCCACCCCGCTGAAGCTCCGAACGACTGGGAAACTCTGCTTCAAAGCAGAGCAAGACAGCGCGGCAGCATTACCAACAACAACGAAAAATAAGGAAGATCTGAAACTTCTTATTAAACAGCAAGTATTGGAAGTTTTTTGGACTATTTTAAAGAGTTCTTAAAGTGAAAGTAATCTGGCTCTGAGAAAGGGGGGAAAAATGGCGCTTGCTTTCAGTGGAGAACAGCTGAAAGCGAAAGTAATCTGATCAGTGTATCCGGCTACATTTTAAAGTAACAAATCCGGCTGGAAGAGGCAGAAAAGTAACCAAAAATAAAATAAAATAAAATAAAAATACTAATTGACTTTTATAGACCTGATTGAATCTGGAGAACTTTTTGGGAAAAGTTGCTAGAGTTTGTGGAAAAGGAAGATCTTTAAGAGGCAAAATGGCAACAAAGCAACCAGGGGGGGTTCCCCCACACATAAACAGAAACAGCCTCAAACAGCGCAGTTGCAATCTCAGACAAAGGAAGAAAGTCAATATGACCTTATTATTAAAGAAATTCAAAGATCAGAGAAGGAGGTTAAAGGAATGGTTCAAGAGAAATATGATGCAGTTAAACAAGATATTCAAACAGTGGTTAAAGGCCTGTCTGAGGTAGTGTTGCAGATTGATAAAAAAGTGGATAATCTTGCCTCAGAGATGGAGACCAAATTTAGAGCTTCTGATTCAAGAATGATAGAAATTGAAGAAGTTACACAAAAAATGCAAAATGAGATTACTATGATGCAATTTCGATCAATGGAATATGCTATTAGACTGAGAGGTGTAAAAGAGAACACCAGGGAGGATCTCAGGAAAATTTGTGCAGAGGCTTTGGCAGTTATGTTGAAAGTGGAACCAGGCGTGGTTTTGTGCAAGATGGACAAGGTCTACAGAGTTAATTCTCGTGTGGCGGTACAAAGACAACTGCCTAGAGATGTGGTTATATATTTTACAGACAGAAGAATGAGAAATGAAATCTTGCAAAATTCCTTTGTTACAACAGTTCAAGTTGATGGAAGTGAGATTGGAGTTTTTAAAGAATTACCACCCAAAATGTTAAGAGATAGAAAGGATTTTGGATTTTTGGTGGCAGAATTGAAAAGACAGAACATACAATTTAGGTGGGATGCGCCAATAGGTGTAATATTGAGGCTGCGAGGAGTGAGATACCGCCTTAACACTATTGAAAAAGCAGAAGAATTTTATTATAACGTTTTGAAAGCGGGCTCTCCTCCTCCACGCACATCTTCACCAATAGATAAGGAAGTTCAACTACAAGCTGAGATTGATCAAGAAACAGAAGCACAAATAAGGCAGTCGCAAAGGGAGGCAAGAGAGTCAATGGGAGCAGTAGGTGGAGTTGTGGTTGACCCTTTTGCACCATTTGAAGCTTCTCCTTTGGAAGAAATGTCTAAAACCATCACAGAGGACGCGATGGCTTTGGAAGTAACAACATCCAAAATGGAAGAGCAACGTATAACCAGAGCAATGTCTAAACAAATGAAGCAACAGCAGCAAGAATATATTAAGCCACAGCGTGAAAAAAGAACCAAAGATAAGCAGCAAGCTGAAGTCATGGGAGGAGCTAAACCGAAGATTGCTACCGTAGGAGAGAATCTTCAACAATTGCTCTCAAAACTTCAGACAGGGTCAAATGGCACTTAAATTTTTGTCTTGGAATGTTAACGGACTGAATTCTCCGCAAAAAAGAAGGAAGATATTTCACTATTTGAGACAATTTCATAATGATGTTATTTGCTTACAGGAGACTCATGTAAAATTGCAAGATCAGAAATACTTGATAAATTCAAAATTGGGAATGCAATTTGTTGCTTCAAATTTAGAAAAGAAGAATGGAGTGGTGATATATATAAACAAGAGATTTGTAGCTAAAACTATAGAAGTAGATAAAGATGGAAGATATATTGCAATTGAAGTTATTACAGATGGTGGACCAATCTTGTTGGTCGGAATATATGCTCCAAATCAACAGCAGGAAAATTTTTACAAGTTGCTTCATTTAAAAATTCTGGATTGGGATTATTCAAACATTATAATAATGGGCGACTGGAATGGAGTAATCCAACCTAGATTGGATAAAAAAACTACGGCCAAAATAGGGAATAAACTACCACAAGCTTTTTTCGAACTGAAAGAGGATTTGGAATTGAAAGACATTTGGAGAATTCGAAACCCAAATGAACTGGACTTTACTTTTTACTCAGACAGGCACAAATCCTTTTCCAGAATAGACTTTTTTCTCTTAACTTCTAACTTACTTTCTAAAGTAAAGAAAATAAAGATATTTCCTAGGACTTTGACTGACCACAGTCCGGTCTGGATGGAAATCGAGATGGGCAAAAGAGAAAGAAGATCCTGGAGAGTAAATGAGAATCTATTTAGATATGAAAAAAATATAATTGAACTTAAAAAGCATTTAAAGGAGTTTTTTAAATTTAACCTGAATAAAGGTACCCCTATTGAAACAGTTTGGGACGCAGGTAAAGCATATATGCGGGGAGTACTAATTCAAATGAACTCTAAACACAGGCAGAATCAGCAAAAGAAAAGACTACAACTGGAATCTGAGATAAAAAAGAAAGAACAACAACTGATACAAAAACCAACAGATGGAAAATTGCAAATGGCTATAAAACTTCTGAAGGATCAATTTCAAATGCTTATAGCAGACCAAACGGCAACTAACTTACAATTTGCAAAGCATAATACCTTTTCCAATGCTAATAAACCGGGCAGGTGGTTGGCGTACACTTTGAGGAAACAAGCATCGACACGAATTATTGATAGTACTGAATATGCTGATAAAGAAGTTTATCAACAAGAATTAATTAAAAAAGCCTTTTTGGAATATTATACTAAGTTATATGCTAAAGATAATATACAGAATATTTCTATAGATGAATATTTAGAAAACAAGAGAGTTTCAAAAATTTCAACAACTCAAAAGAAAAGTCTGGAACAACTGATAACAGTTGAGGAGATCAGTTTCGCTATAAAACAATTAAAAACAGCTAAAGCTCCAGGGACGGATAGCTTAACTGCAGTTTATTATAAAACTTTACAAGAGGAAATGATTGAGCATCTTAAAGACTTATTTTGTAATATACAATTAGGAGGTAAGATACCTTCCTCATGGAAAACAGCTTTTGTCTCATTGATTCCGAAAGAAGAATCAGGTCTCAAGAAACCAGAAAATTACAGACCAATATCTCTATTAAATACAGATTATAAAATCTTTGCAAAAGTATTAGCCAACAGATTGATGCCAGTTATCCAAAAGGTAATTCATCATGATCAAGCAGGATTTATCGAAGGCAGATATATGAAGGAGAATGTCAGGCAAGTTATAGACTTAATGGACTATCTAGATAAGAATAAACAGATCTCTGCAGTGCTGGTTTTTTTGGATGCGGAAAAAGCCTTTGATCGAGTGAATTGGAACTTTATAATTAAGACTTTGGAAAAGATGGATTTGGGGGAGCGGTTTATACAAGCGATTGGTGCAATTTATCAAGAGCAATATGCACAACTTATTATAAATGGATGTTTAACATCGAATTTCAACATACAAAAAGGCACCAGACAAGGTTGTCCATTATCCCCGCTATTATTTATCCTAACTTTAGAAGTCTTACTTAATGCAATACGGGACTCGAACTCCTTGACTAGAATAGCTATAAGGCAAGAGGACTATAGAACTAAGGCATTTGCAGATGATCTGGTTGTTACCCTATCACAACCTATGAATTCAATAATCCAGATGAAAGATATTATAGAAGATTATGGCATGGTATCTGGTTTTAGGCTGAACCAGAAAAAAAATAAAATGATTGTTAAAAATTTGACAGAGAGCAAAAAAAAGGAACTGGAAAGAATGGCAGGTTTTGAAATTGTTTCAAAGGTCAAATATTTAGGAGTACAAATCGCAGATTCAAATGTTAAACTGTTTCAAAATAATTATGAGGTTCTGTGGCAAAAAATACAAAAAGACATGCAAAATTGGAAGAAACTGCAGTTATCATTGCTTGGAAGAATATCAGCAGTAAAGATGAATTGGTTTGGGAAAACTAAGACTGATTTGTTGAATATAGAAAGCCATGACCTGGTTTGGGGTTGGCATGCATACCTATTTTATGATAACAAAGCGGACAAAGTGTTCAATAGTCATCTACTCAGAAATGCCTTGTTGAGAGTCTGGAGAAGGCACCGAATTAATTGGGATTATAAGATTCCGTTTTGGCTGGATCTTGCTGATACCATGTGGAATACAAATATTAAGTCACTCGGGGGTTTTTTATATAAAGAGTTACTTTACTTTGAAGAGGGCAGGTGGCGATTGAAGACTTTGGATATGCTGTTGGAAGAAGGGAAATCGTTGACTTGGTTGCAGTACAATCAGTTACAGATGAGATGGAAAGAAGATCAACAAACTGGTTTAATGGAATATGAAGTAGAATTGGTTGAACAGTTAAAGCGGACAGGTCCAATGCATATTAAGAGAGTTTATAATGTTTTGTTAGAAAGGGATTCAGAAAATGAGCTAGTTAAAGATTGTATGATTAAATGGGCACAAAATTTCTCTCAACCAGTTATGATGGAAACATGGGAAAAAATATGGGTTCAGAATGTTAAATTTACACAGTCACAAAATCTACGAGAAAATTTTTATAAAATGTTTTATAGATGGCATTTAGACCCCAAGAAATTGTCTTGTATGTACCCTAACGTGCAGCCAAAATGTTGGAGATGTGAGTGTTTAGATGCTACATATTATCATATATGGTGGACTTGCAGGAAAGTGAGGGCTTTCTGGATAAAAATTTGGTGGGTTATGCAAAATGTTTTAAAGAAAAAAATACAATTTTCTCCGCAATTTTTTCTATTGGGTATAGCTAAAGACTTTACACTGGGTGAAACTAAATTGATTTTGTATATGGTGACAGCAGCTAGGTTGTTGATTGCCCAATATTGGAAGAGTGATGTTTTACCGACTGTTGACCAATGGACCCAGAAGATGGCTGGATTTGCAGAAATGGCAAAGGTTTCAGCTTTTTTAAAAGATCAGACGCATGAGAAGTATATACAGGAATGGAAATTATGGATTGAGTATGTACAGAATAAGTATCAGACTAGAAAATATTATATCGCTTTTAGCTGAGATGATTATGTTAGTATGTTAGTAAATATAGAAAAAAAGATATGGAAGATTGAATAACATATATATTGTTTAGGAATATTAACATTGCATATAATGGAAGTCAAGGGGGGGAGGGAAGAGGGAGGAGGGGGAGGGTTAGGGTGGGGATGGGATGGAATTATATATTGTTTCTATATGTATCTTATAATGTTGGGTTAGGGAGGGGGGGGAAAAAGGGGGAAAAATTTGTATTGGTAAAACTTTTTCAATAAAAAAAAATCCTTTGAACAGTTAAAATGCCTATTTGCTGTGGAGCCGATCCTACAGCACCCCGACCCAAATAAACCATTTGTGGTTCAGGCGGACGCAAGTGATATGGGAGTGGCTGCTGCTCTACTGCAAAGGAACATCCAAAACACTCTAATGCCATGTGCTTATGTATTGAGGAAGTTAACGGACACTGAGTGTAGATGGGTGGTGTGGGAAAAAGAGGCTTTTGAGGTGCGATGGGCTCTCCTATCCTGGAGACACTTTCTAGAGGGGGTTAATGAGCCTTTTGAAGTATGGACTAACCAGAAGACTCTCGAGGCGCTGAAGACCCCGAGGAAACTTTCACCCAAGCAGGTTCGCTGGGCTCAGTATTTCAAATGTTTTAACTTTAACCTGAAATGCATGGGGGGGGGGGGGGGGGGGTACCTTTTAGCTGATGTTCTCTCCCATGCCTATCCTCTGATGTTAAAACATGTAACGAAATTGAAAAGAGGCCGCAGAATATGAATAGACGAGATGACGCTTCTAGGTTATCAAATATTTGGAGACCTGCACTGAGGGAAACTCGAGTTTTAACATCAGAGGATAGGCAGAGATTCCAACAGGCAACCAGTGGTGTTGTAATGCCTGCCAGAATCCTTCCCTCTTTGCAGATGATAGCTAGCAATAGGGAGAGAGAGAGAACCGAGCCAGAAGATAGGCTGTGATCTCAACAGTCAATCAGCGGTGTTGTGATGCCTACCAGAATCCTTCCCGCTTTGCAGTTGACAGTTAGTAATAGGGAACCAGAGAAAGCTGGGCCTTTAACACGCAGTCAGGCTGCAGGTAGGATAATGAAGCAGGAGAAAAAACTGCTGCCCTCCAATCAGGACACAGAGTTGCAGGCTAACCAGCATACGTCAGCAGCAGTGAACATAGAAAAGTGACAACTCCGACCTCGCAGCATACCCACAGCTTCTAAACTGAAAGTAGGGGCCCGATGATGACAAGTTGGAGAGCTTGTCGAAACGTTGCCAAAAAAGAAAAATTTTAAAGTGTTGGTTAGGATTTTAGCCAGAGTTTCAAAAGACCTTGCAAAGTGTTTTGTTAGGATTTTGGAGGATTTTAAGCTGGGATTTTAGCCAGGATTTTAAGTATTTCAACTAACAGACTTTTAATGATGCGGGAAAAAAACTGAGATTTTAACTTTTTACATACACACACCCGCGAAAATTTGAGAACTTAAAATCCCCAGTGCCGCGTAATGGGGTGAGCTCCCATTAATTGTCCCAGCTTCTGCCAAACTAGCAGTTCAAAAGCACGTAAAAAATACAAGTAGAAAAATAGGGACCACTTTGGTGGGAAGGTAACAGTATTCCATGAGCCTTTGGCATTTAGTCATGCTGGCCACATGACCATGGAGACATCTTCAGACAGCGCTGGCTCTTCAGCTTTGAAACAGAGATGAGCACTGTCCCTAGAGTTGGGAACGACTAGCACATATGTGTGAAGGGAACCTTTTCCTTTATCTTTAGTACTAATACATGGACCCAAGACTTTGGCTCTCAAATTGATACTGATAAGGGAAGAGTGAGCCTTTGTTCTAACGTCCGGAGAAATTAACCCTTTCTCTTTTCATTCCAGAAATAATCCCTCAACTTTGCTCAGTCCCAAATTTCATTGAAGAGAGAGAGAGAAAAAGGGCATAACCCAAGAGAACTTTGAGTTGCTTTGCTTTTATTAAGCCAGGAGCCAAACATGTTAGCATGTAAACCAGCGGTTCCCAACCTGGGGGTCGCGACCCCTTTGGGGGTCGAATGGCCATTTCACAGGGGTCGCCAAAGCCCTCTCTTGCCCCCCCCCACGCCTTCACTCACCCTCACCCTCTGTCTCTATTGGAGGGCTGCGTATCCCAGCTTGCAACGCTGTGCCCCATGCTTTAGTAAAGAGAGCGGAGAGAGGTTGCGTGCGTTAGTCACGTGCATGCATGTGGGTGTGCGCACACGTGACTAGAAAAGATTCTAGTGCAGAAGTCCTGGGGAGTTCAGGGGCTCCCTGCTGCCGCCGCCATCCCCGATACCTGCAGCTGCAAGAGCTCAACAGAAAAAGTTTGGGTGAGTAAGTTTAAGGGATTCCTTGCGCCACCGAGCTGTCTATGCCTGCAGCGGCAAAAGCTGCAAGGGAAAAGTTTTGGGTGAGCGAGTTCAGGGATTCCCTGCCGCCATCCCAACGCCGATGCCTGCAGCGGCAAAAGCCGTGCAGGAGAAGTTTTGGGTGAGCGAGTTCAGGGATTCCCTGCCGCCATCGCACCGCCAATGCCTGCAGCGGCAAAAGCCGCGCAGGAGAAGTTTTGGGAGTGCCCCCTGAAGCTCCCGTTTCAACCCTTGCCTCTGCCTGCCACAGCTTGAAGCTCCTGTTTTGGGTGCAGGAGACAAAGCAGGAAAGGAAGAGAGCGAGAGAGAGAGAGAGAGAGAGAGGGAAAGAGGAAGGGAGAGAGAGAAAAAAGAAAGAATGAAAGAAAAAGAGACAAAAGAGAGAGAGAGAGGAAGGGAGAGAAAGGGAGGGTCAAGAAAGAGAGAAAAACAAAGAAAGTGGGGAGAAATCAGGAAAGGAAGGGAGAGAGAGAGAAAGAGGGAAAGAGGAAGGGAGAGAAAAAAGAAAGAATGAAAGAAAAAGAGGCAATAAAGAGAAAGAGAGAGGAAGGGAGAGAAAGGGAGGGTCAAGAAAGAGAGAAAAACAAAGTGGGGAGAAAGCAGGAAAGGAAGGGAGAGAGAGAGAAAGAGGGAAAGAGGAAGGGAGAGAGAGAAAAAAGAAAGAACGAAAGAAAAAGAGACAAAAAAGAGAAAGAGAGAGAGGAAGGGAGAGAAAGTCCTTGATTTATGACCAGAATTGAGCCCAAAATTTTGGTTGCTAAGCAAGAGCATTGTTAAGTGAGTTTCACATTGTACTCAATCCATGATGTCTCCTGGTTCTAACAGTCATATGCAAGTTAGGGAAGAACTATGCCATGTATCATCTTTTGCATTATTAAACCTATTATTAAATATTATTTTCATTAGAAGTTAAAACTGGATTCATATTGTTTTTGTGATTAATCACAATGCTTTAATTATGTTCAATTTGTAACAATAAAAATACATCCTGCATATCAGATATTTACATTACGATTCATAACAGTAGCAAAATTACAGTTATGAAGTAGCAATGAAATTTTTTTTATGGTTGGGGGTCACCACAACATGAGGAACTGTATTAAAGGGTCGCGGCATTAGGAAGGTTGGGAACCACTGATGTAAACTATTTATAAAGATTGGGATCCAACACCAAGAGAGACAAATCTAGAAGGACAACGCATATTTTGAGTCTTCAACATTTACCCGAAGTTTTCTCTATGCTCTTCTGGGTGAACTTCATTTCAAGGCCCTCGTGGATAACCATACAGCTATACACCTTCCCCGCATCCCAAGATGATTTAGGGATGGTCAGTTTGCTAAACGCGAAGTGGGAATCGCCACTCTTTTCCTTCACAGCTGGGGTGTTGACGTATTCATTTTCTGGAACGGCCTGGCCATTCTTCAGCCACTGCATATCAATATCACTGGGGCCAAAGGCACGGACGAAGCAGTTGAGGATAAGTGAATTGCCAGGGATGGGAGGGTAGACGTGGACGATGGGTGCCATGCTCTTTTCTTTGTAAAAACATGGAAAGAAAAAAAA
>WNWU01006367.1:0-10444 GCA_012654045.1 Ptyas mucosa | reverse complement strand
TGTTTCCCTCAGTGTGAGTAGGGCCATGAACTAACTGGGTCAGGTCCATGGCCGTCATGGAAGCCATGAACTCCTGAGCCACCTCAGACGCCTCACCGACGGATGGCAGGTTGAAATCTCCCATGACTATAAGTCTAGGGATATCAACCGCCACCGCGGCTATAACGTTGAGTAGCTCAGGCAGGGCTGCCGCCACATAGCAGGGAGCCAGGTACGTAACTAGCAAGCCCATCTGTACCCCATGACCCCACTTCACAAGGAGGGACTCACATCCCTGAGAGTGATGTGATGGATACAAATGAGATGGATACAAATAAAAGGGAACATTAGGACAGGGTCGGTAGGCACGCTGGTGCGCTTATGCACACCCCTTACAGATCTCTTAGGAATGGGGTGAGGTCAACAGTAGACAGTTTAAGGTTAAAGTTGTGGGGGTTTGGGGAAGAAACCACAGAGTCAGGCAGTGCATTCCAGGCATTGAACACTCTGTTGCTGAAGTCGCATTTTCTGCAATCGAGTTTGGAGTGGTTTACCATAAATTTGTATCTATTGTGTGCTCGTGTATTGTTGTGGTTGAAGCTGAAGTAGTCATTGACAGGTAGGACAATGTAGCAGATAATTTTATGTACTACGCTTAGTACATACAAAGGCAGCATAGTTCTAAGTTGTCTAAGCCCCAAATTTCAAGCCCCAAATTTCAAGCCCCAAAGAAAAAAAAACTTTTTTTTAAATTTGATTTATATGCCGCCCTTCTCCGAAGACTCAGGGTGGCTTACAATGCGTTAAGCAATAGCCTTCATACTTTTGTATATTTAATACAAAGTCAACTTATTGCCCCCACAATCTGGGTCCTCATTTTACCTACCTTAGAAAGGATGGAAGGCTGAGTCAACCTTGAGCCTGGTAGGATTTGAACTTGCAGTAATTGCAAGCAGCTGATCTTAATAACAGTGAATTAGTCCACTGCACCACCAGGACTCTGGTGGCATAAGGTATTCTATTGAGAGTAGAAGAGTGGAATATCTCGTGAAATATCTCTGGACTCTCAATTGTATTAATGTCCGATATGCAGTGTGAGTTCCTGACAGATGAGCTGTATTTGAGAATTGGTCTAGCAAATGTTTTGTATGTTCTACTTAGTAGTACAATATTATCAGTGAAGAAGCTATGCAAGATTAGGTTAACAACTTTTAATGCCTTTTTGACAATGCTGTTACAGTGAGTTCTGGCACTTAGATCATTTGAGATGAGTACTCCAATGTCCTTGACAGAATGTGGGTCATCTACAAAGTTGTATCCACTCAGCTTGTATTTTGTGTTCTGATTCCTTTTGCCAATGTGTAAGACAGAGCATTTGTTGGTTGAGATTTGGAGTTGCCAATTGTTTGACCATTCTGACAGATAGTCAAGGTTTTTTTGTAGGGTAGCAGCATTGTCTGTGGTGTTGAATAGTTTTACATCATCAGCAAAGAGAACACAGTTGCTTATAATTTGATCGCAAGGGTCATTTATGTAAAGTATAAAGTGTGTGGGTCCTAAAATGCTTCCTTGGGAGACACCGCTGTTAGCAGGTGCAGGGTTAGATACGGCATTCCTCATTTTGACTACTTGTTGCCTGTTTGCAGGGATCTGAAATGCCATAAGATTTTAATTTTAGAAGTAGCTTGTGATGTACTACTGAATCAAAGGCTTTACAGAAATCTATGTAAATTGCATCTATTGCTTTACCCTGGTCGAATTGTGAAATCCATATGTTTTTGCAGTGTAAGAGTTGCAGATTGCAGGACAATTTTTTTCTGAAACCAAACTGCTTGTTAGAGAGTAGGTTGTTTGTCTCTAAGTAGAGGGTAATGGATTGGTTTATGATTGATTCCATGACTTTGCAGGTGATGCAATATAATGAGATAGGTCTGTAATCTTCATCTAGGGTGGGGTCTCCCTTTTTGAAGATAGGCATGACCGTGGCTAGTGACCTAGGTTGGACAAGGAGCTGATTCTGAAAGATATTTCATAGATTATGCTTAGAGGTTCTACTATGGTAGTTGAGAGCTTTTTAAAGAAGTAAGCACATAATCTATCAGGGCCAATAGATAGAGATGATTTTAGGTTGTGTAGTGCCTTTTCAATGTCATCTTCTGTAAAATCAACATGTAGTAGATTTGTTGTAATTAGATGTAGTACAATTTGGAAATGTGCAGCATGAGCCATTGCTGTTTGCAAAAACTGAAACAAAAAATGTGTTGGCCTTAATGGTGTCATCATTACAGTCTTTCCCATTTGGCCCTTTTAGAGATGGGATAGATCCTGAGTCTTGAAGTTTGTTGTTTACAAAATTATAGAAGGCACAGGTGGATTTTGTGCGTAGTAGGTTTTCCTCTTGTTTGCTATGGTAACTGATGCATTATGCCTTTAGCTGCTGGCATAAGGTTTTGTAGCAACTTTTGAAGTTAGCTACGTAGCCAGTTTTGTTTTTATGCCAAAGAGTTTTTATAAAATTGAGGCTTCCTTATTGTTAAGGGTAATTTGTTTTTTCTTGGTTTTGCGGGTTATTAATGGTACTAATATTCTTTCGACTTCATGCAAAAAAGTGTTATAATGGTCTTCAGCAGCATTGCAGCCAGTGAACAGAGTTTGCCAATCAAGTGTTGAGAGGTCAGCAGTTATGAGATCATAGTTGGCTTTTCTAAAGTTATACTTTGGGATTCCGTCATTATGATCATCTATGTAAGGACGTAAATTGAGACAAAAGTCAATCATGTTGTGGTCACTGTTGGAAAAGGGTTCATTTATTTGTAGACCATAGATTGACTTTAAAGTATTGTAGAAGATGAGATCAAGGCAGTGTCAGCACCCCAAGTTTCATTCATCCCAGTGCAGTGCTGACATGAAGGAAAAAAAGAAAGAAAGGAGAGAGAAGAAGCAGTTTGACCTTTCACACAGTTACTACCCGGCAGATAATATCACCTAGGAGATGGGATGGGAGGGGGACATTCCTGTGAGGTGAAGTAGTGAGAGTGACTTGGAAGATGGCCAATGAGATGCTGAGAGTTGAGGGATGGAGAGGGAAGGGTTTGGGGGTTAGCAGGTCAGTACTGGCACTGATGGAGTCGGGACCAGACATGTTTGTTCTAATAAATGAAAGATTTCATCAAAGACTATTTGTTTGGAAAATGTGATTTATTTAAGACAACGTCGGAACCTGACAGGCAGTTGTTGAGTCTAGTGTTGTTTGTTACTAGTTGATCCAGTCCCAGATTAGTAACGGCAGTGTACATGGTTGCATGTATGGGTTCTGTTGTGCATTCGTTTAGGATCCAATAATTTAGGGCCAAATTAATAAGAGGTAGATTGAGGTCACCAAGAAAGATAAGAGGGTGTGGTAGGAGGCTGCCACGTTAGTAATGAAGCTAGTTTATTCGCATGTACAAGGTCGTAATTTATTTATTTATTTATTTATTTATTTATTTTTATTCATTTATTCATTTATTCATTTATTCATTTATTCGTCAACAAGTACAAGGAAACAAGTAACAGTATAGACATGGGCACATAAAAAAATTGGCACAGGACTTCCGGTTCTGGTCCCGGAGGCAACGGACACTGATTGGGCTAGCTCTGGCCCCAGTGTCCGATCCCCCCCATCTGGAGGCCCTATGGGCCAAACGCCCTAATATTGGGGCATTTGCCGTTTGAGGGCGGCTCGCCAGGGGTCCCCTGCCTCACATCCAGGGGCCGGGAGGCCGATGCTGGCGCGCCCGAGGCTCCAGCAGGGGAGGGAGGCGATCAGCGGCCTTTTTCTGGGGCCGCTGAGGCGCCACAGCGCCTAAGGGGACCGGCGCTTACCTGCAAGACACAGCGGACTGGGAGCTGGTCGACCGGAGAGTTGAGGAGACATGACGGAGTTTTAACTGCAAGGAGCAGAGAGCTGACAAGGCATCCTGGAGGTGAGAGGGGGGGTTGGAGTTCCCCCCCCTTGTAGCTGGAAAGGTGCCCTGGCTGAGAAGTAGGGGGAAAGAAATGGAAAAAAAACCCTTCCTTTGCTGACTTTTTCTTGAGGATGGCTGAATCAGAATTTGTTAAAGAGGTCTGGTGGCCTCTCTTCCCGGTGGAGAGCTATGGCGGCGGTCCGACTTCCTGCTTCTTTATTTACGACTGAAGACATTACCCACCTCTAGCTTCCTGTTTGACCTACTCTGTACTCTGGACTCGTTGCTCCTGTGAGCGCCCACTGGTGGATATTGGAAAAATTATACCGACTGTCAATCCCTCTTTCTTTCCTGGAGGCTTGTTTTTTGGGATTTTTCATCTTCTATCATTGCAAGATGGCCAAGGGCCACAAAACAACAGCAGCTGACATGGAAAAAATTCTGGAAAGACTGGCAAAATTGGATCAGAAATTGGATAAATTGGATGATTTACAAAAAGGATTATCTGAAATTAAATCTGAAATGACACTTACGAAAAAAGATTTAAATGATGTTCAACAGCTGGCAGAGCAAAACAAGAAGAAGATGGGGGGTCTGGAGGGGGAGGTATGGGCACTCCAGCGGGTGGAAGAAGGGAGAGGAAATGCAATGCTAACTTTACAATTGGATAAGATGTCTTATTTTCTCAGGTTTCAAAACATGGAACAACTCAACCAGGAAAACTTGAGAGAAGTGATGGTCAAAATGTTGGGTGAATTTCTTGAAAGAGATTTGGAGTCTACTGGAAGGGATGTGGATCTGGTGTATAGAGTAAACTCACAATTTGCAATTTTACATAGTGTCCCAAGAGAGGTCCATATTAAATTTGTAAGAAGGGAACTGAGAGATGAGATATTGAGAAAACAAAGACTGGGGGTGCTGGTGTACAGGGGCAAGGAGGTCACCATCCTAAAGCAGATTCCCAGACAGGTACAAGAATTAAGGAGAAAATATTATTTTTTATCAAACAAGTTGTACCTTAAGGGAGTAGGCTTTAGGTGGTTGATTCCGGAGGGTTTGATGATTTTCTGGAAGGACAGTAGGAAGAAAATTAATAACGTAGCGGAGGCTAAGGCCTTTTTTGAGCAGCATAAGTCCTTCCTAGAGGGAGAAGATACAGGAGCTGAAGAGGGGGAAGTATTAGATGAACAAGGAGTGGGGGCAGGTGGGGCTGTGGCGGCCCAGGAGGAGGGGGGAGGCCAGGCCATGGTTCTAAGAGCTAGAGCTAGGAAATGAAGAAAGGAGGGGAATCTATTATCTAATGTTTTTTTTTTTTGATATCTCTTTTTACTCTTCTTTTTCATTGTACTTTGTATAATATTTTGGCTATTGGCTTTCTTTGTTTATATAACTTTTATATAATCCGGTTGTTTGTTTTGACTTAACATAATAACGTCTGTTGTGTGAGAATTTAAAAAAGAGAAAATAATAATTTAAATATCTTTTTTATAAAGATATTGAAAATTCAACATATTGTAAACTATAATATTGTATATTTTTAACCAGTAAAAACTTTTCTTATAAAAAAAATTGGCACAAATAAAAGGATATAAATAGGCAAAACATAGCCATGAACACATAGAATGATTGCATATAAATGGGGGACAGTAGGACAGGGAAAGTAGGTACGGTGGGGCACTTATGCACACCTCCTTAGGGACCTCTTAAGAAACTTGAAAGGTTCACGGTAGACAGTTTAAGGTAAAAGGTATGGGGATTAGCGAGACTAACAACAAGATCAGGTAGAGTGTTCCAGACATTTACTACTCTATTTCAGAAGTCATATTTCCTACAATCAAGATTAGGGCGAATTATATTGAGTTTGATAGCCCTTGTGTTATTACAGGTAGGTCTTTCTGGTAAATAATCTTATGAACTAAGCATAAGTTGGAACGTAGACGTAGTTCAAGACTATCCACACCTAAAATTTCAAGCCTGGTGATATAGGGAATTATATTTTGAGCAGAAGATTTGAGTACTCTTCTAGTAAAATATCTCAGGCAATCAGGTGCTCTGTAACAAAGTAAGAAGTGAAATGTGGTATTTAGGGACAGCTCGCATACAATGGTTTCAGGAAGAGCAAACACTTGTGTAACTTGAATATTTTTTAGATTTAGGGATTTTTTTTATAGAAGATAGCAACACCAACCCCTCTATGGATTTCATGGCCAGACCGGTAAACATGATAGTCACTTACTGTGTTAATGGAGTCTGGGAGGGATGCATTCAGCCACGTCTCACAGACAAATATAATGTCGAATACAGCCGTATTTAGTAAGAGAAGGAATTCTGGTATTTTGTTTGTGAGGCTTCTTGCGTTAAGTAGCTTGCATTTAAGGTCTGTGGTGGTGGATCTTGAGGAAGTTAGGGACGTGGATGCCTAGTATTGGTTGTTGGGGTGGTGGTTGTTGAGACGTGGGCTGATGGTCTTACTCAGCACAGTTGTCAATGTATAAGTCAGTTTCTCCCTGGTCTTGATGTCTTTTGAGTTCAGCGCGGAGTTCACAGGAACGGGCTCATTGTAGTGTGGATAGGTCAGGCCATGAGCGAAGTTTGTTATGGTTGGTGTTGCTTCTGGCACTTGAGTTGACAGTATGAATGAATTTGCATTTGCCGGATTCATGCTTGCAAACGACTCTGCAGAAGCGTGGAGCCACCGAGCCGTCATTGTACTTGAACTTAGGGCTGTCGTGGGAAATACTGCTGATTTCATCAGGGGAGATGGTTGGTGTCTGACAGATGCTGATGATGTTGTGTACCTTTGTAATATCATCAGATTCATTGGTGTCCTATAATTGATCAAATGTGTCTATTATATTTTCTCAATATATATATATTTTCAAAATATGATTAACAAATTTTGCTGAACCTTTCTCATTCACTTATGAATTTATTTTATTTTTTATTTTATTTCGAATTTATATACTGCCTTTCTCCCTGGGGATTCAGGACGGTGTACAGCCAAATAAAAACAAACAATACAAACATTTAAAAACAGTTTATATCTATCTATCTATCTATCTATCTATCTATCTATCTATCTATCTATCTATTTGGCCCCAAATTTAAAATGACAAACCAATTTAAAATTATTTAAAAATTTGTTAAGCCAGCCCGGCTTGCTGAAAAAAGGAAGTTTTAAGGGCACGGTGGAAGGCACCGAGGTCTTGGATTCTCCTTATCTCTGGGGGCAGCTGGTTCCAGAGGGTAGCTGCCCTCACAGAGAAGGCCCTCCCCCTGGGGCTCACCAGCCTACATTGTTTGGCTGATGGCACCCCGAGGAGGCCCTCTCTGTGGGAGCGCACAGGTCGATGGGAGGTCGTCAGTAGCAGCAGGCGGTCTCGAAGATAATTAGGTCCTATGCCATGGAGCGCTTTAAAGGTGTAACCAACACCTTTAGTAGTAATACGTGTCCTAATTAAGTATATTGGCACATTAAAAAACTGTAGAACAAAAAGTCATACATGAAAATACCAGATGGGATAAAAAAACCAAGGTTTTTGCTTTTAAAATTCCTGGATGTTTCCATTCTAGTTCCATCCCTTTCTGGAGAAAAATGAGTTCTACAATCTTTCCCTCTGGAATCTCTACATGGACCATAATGGAGAAATAGCTGCAGATATGGACATCGAGTTCATGGTGATTTCGCCTGAGGGGGATTTGATCAAAAGGAAACTGGGGAGTATTGAAAGGCAGAGAATTATTATTAACGAAATTGCTCTTTCATGGATAAATCTGCTCAACAAGGTGGGTCAAATATTGCTGTGTTTTCTCTTTTTTTCTAAAGATTACGACCCATTTCAAGTGGCTTAATTTTAGTCACCATGGCAGATGATCCTCACTGGGAGTTGAATGTATAAAATTTTGTTAGATGGATTGTGGAGACTTCAGTACTATCTTAAAAAGTGTCCTTCAGATGCCATGATAAAGAATATTATTTTAAACTGATTCAGTCATGTTCAATATTGGATGCTGGGTGATTATTCTATAGGATGGAGACCATGGATCAAGCGGGTAAGAAATATTCAACTGCTGGCATTTGTGTTCCTAATAGCCTCAAGTTCTTTTAACAAGTGTCTGCATTAAGGTTTGGACTGAATCAGATGAAATATAGTCATGTTTGGTTAGAGGTTCTGTTGGTCACTGTGAGAAATAAGCCTCACTTTGTCCAAGTGGAGGAATGTCTCTCTTGAAAGGTCACTGATGTTCTATAATCTTTTCAAGCAGCCCGAACCTGGCCATGTCTCTTCACCACACTGAGATTAGCAATAGTCCTTCTGCTCCTCTGAAGAAGCTCCAAAGATGTTCACGTTTCACATGAAATCATAAAGGGTGATTTGATGTGAGATAATGCCCATCACCTGGTAAACTGAAGCAGTGAAACAATATTTTGATTCAAAGAAAAGCCCTTCCTCATTTTGGAAATAACAAGGGAGGATTTGAAAGGAAATGCTACTTAGATTTGGGTATTAGCTTGTAAGAGGGCACTTCATCTGAAAAACCTAGCTATGTTAAGTCCCTCTGAGCCAAAAGGAGGATCCAAATTTAACTAATAAGAAATGCAGACTTCTCTTTCAATGCAAGTTGGTGTCCCATCACTGTAGTTCTTTAGTAGAAAAAGACCCACTACAGAGCTGGACACAAGTCTCCTACTCTCCTCCCCCTTGGTGAAGATCCCATTTTTGAGGGACAAGTTCTCATGACCTCTCCTGCATCTCATCTCACCCCAGTTCTAGAAATTTGGCAGTCAGTTTTAGTCTTGGTTGAGAGTCATATGAATTGAGGAAAGAAACACACAAGTAAAGAAAGACCTCATTTTTAAGTATTTTTTCCCCTTTACATCTGAATTGGGGGTTGGTTTTGGACTCCTTTCAAAAGGAAGCAGTTTTGCAGTGTTTTATATACTGCAGAAGAAGCCTATCTAGATCCTATTGGCCCGAAGTTTCTTTCTTACAGTATTATTTTATTTAACAATGTAATATAATATAATAAAAATTTAATAAACCTTTTAGAATAATTTATTTTCCAAAATTTAGTGCAAGATCATCATACTGTTCTTTAAAATCATAATTATGTGAAGAATGGAGAAATGCATTTTAACAAGGCTCAGAGGAGGAACCAAACTGATAGTCACTTAAGGCTGAAATCTTTTCAATTCCATCGCTCCAGTCTTTCTTAAGTAGAAAAATCCTTTATTTCAATGTTAGAAGCCAAAAGCAAAAGGGAGAAAGTAAATGAACAATCTGCCAGTGTTTATCGCTTTCCTAAATCTGTGTGGAATGAGTCAAAGATTTCATTTTTATCTAAGTGAAGCCCAGGAACTATTTGGCTAATGTTAATCTCTACATCCATTTGCATGGATGCTTCATCCCCATCTTCTTTCTTTGGCGTTTCTTCTTTTTCTGCTTAGTCTCTCCCTCTGTCCCAATGTGTGGAAAGTTGTCGTCCTGGATTTGTCAAGCGGAAGCGAGAAGGAGAACCTGCTTGCTGCTATGACTGCATTCCTTGTCCTGAGGGGACCATCTCCATCCATGAAGGTGGGGGACACCAAGGAAAAGGGCTGGCCCTGTGGAAGTGGATTCATCTGAAACACTGTCATACAAATACAAGTTAAAAGATAGACGGAAGCAGAATTGATTTTTATTGTTGCTAGCAGTTTGGCAGTTCGATTCTCACTGGCTCAGGTTTGACTCAGCCTTTTATCCTTCAGAGATCAGTAAAAGGAGGACCCAAATCATTGGGGGCAACAGGCTGACTCTGTAAACCACTTAGAGAGGGCTGTAAAAGCTCTGTGAAGTAGTATATAAGTCTAAGCGTTATTGCTATTATCTTCAAATTGTACAATTTCTTACTAGAGGGAGGAATAGCAGAAAATCCTTGAGGGAAGGCCTAGGAAGAGATAGGAGGGTGGAGCAGATTAGACAAGCTTCTCTACAACCAGGAAAAAAATCTTCTGCTTTTTAGTTTGGATTCCAGATTAATTGCAGTACTAACTTTTTTTCTAGCTAATTAGATTTCAGAAGATAGGCATCCAGCGTCAAGTATATTAAGAAGTGCCATCTGCCAGGATCCAGGAAAGGTGTCTAGATAGATTCATTATCTGCCTCCGATAATGTAGGTTCTGCAAATTACACAAGAATTCATTCAGGTTCCAGGACCTCTTCTATTTTCATAAACTATAAAGATATAGCTTTTTGTAAAAAAAAGGAAGAAAATAATATTCTTCTTACCTTCTCTCTGTAAAGATTTTAAGAAAATGTTGCTGTTAACAAATTTTGTCACAAGAAGGTTTTTCTTGAAAGGTGAAAGTACAGAATATTTTTTAAAAAGGTTGCTTTTTTGTTTTATTCAGATATAGAAAAATGCACTAAGTGTCCAGATGAAGAATATCCAAATGAGGACAGAATCCAATGTATCACCAAAGTTATAACTTTCCTTTCTTATGAAGAACATCTGGGAATCATTCTGGTCTCTTTTGC
>WNWU01006366.1:0-36361 GCA_012654045.1 Ptyas mucosa | reverse complement strand
ATCCTGGCTGGGGGATTCTGGGAGACAGACAAATTTCTCCCCTTTTAAACATGCTGGCTGGGGAATTCTGGGAGAGGAAGTCCACACCAATTAAACCATCCTGGCTAGGGGATTCTGGGAGAGACAAATTTCTCCCCTTTTAACCATGCTGACAGGGGGATTCTGGGAGTGGAAGTCCACTCCTCTTGAACCATCCTGGCTGGGGGATTCTGGGAGACAGACAAATTTCTCCCCTTTTAGCCATGCTGACTGGGGGATTTTGGGAGTGGAAGTCCACCCCTCTTAAACTATCCTGGCTGGGGGATTCTGGGAGAGAGACAAATTTCTCCCCTTTTAAAAATGCTGGCTGTGGAATTCTGGGAGACAGACAAATTTCTCCCCTTTTAAACACACTGGCTGGGGAATTCTGGGAGAGGAGGTCCACACCAATTAAGCCATCCTGGCTGGGGGATTCTTGGCGAGACAAATTTCTCCCCTTTTAACCATGCTGACTGGGGAATTCTGGGAATTGAAGTCCTCCCTTCTTAAAGCATGCTGGCTGGGGGATTCTGGGAGTGGAAGCCCTTACCAATTAAACCATCCTTGCTGGGGGATTCTGGGAGAGGAAGTCCACTCCTCCTGAACCATCCTGGCTGGCGGATTCTGGGAGACAGACAAATTTCTCCCCTTTTAAAGATGCTATCTGAGGAATTCTGGAAATTGAAGTCCTCCCTTCTTAAAGCATGCTGGCTGGGGGATTCTGGGAGTGGAAGTCCACCCCTCTTAAACCATCCTGGCTGGGGGATTCTGGGAGACAGACAAATTTCTCCCCTTTTAAACATGCTGGCTGGGGCATTCTGGGAGAGGAAGTCCACACCAATTAAACCATCCTGGCTGGGGGATTCTGGGAGAGACAAATTTCTCCCCTTTTAACCATGCTGACTGGGGGATTCTGGGAGTGGAAGTCTATCCCTCTAAAAGAAGTCAGTCTGGGGGATTCTGGGAAACAGACAAATTTCTCCCCTTTTAAACATGCTGGCTGGGGAATTCTGGGAATTGAAGTGCTCCTTTCTTTCTTTTTTTATTATTAAAAAGTTTTATAAAAAGTACAAACATTTTCTCCCTATTCCCTCCCACATACCCAACCCCCTCCCATTCCCCACCCACCCCCTCCCCCCTCCCTGAACTTCCCAGGACTAGCACAGGGTCTAGCATTCAGCAAATTTAAACTATAATCTGCTGACAATACATTGAACTACTTTAACCCTAGATCTTTAACTCCTAGCACACAAAACATTGTATACATAAAACACTAACAAAGTCAAAATATTTCATTCATAATTGTATGAATTGAATTTTTTTAGTCCGATATTTGTTTTGAATATAAATGATCCATCTTCTCCATTCCATTATATATCTTTCGTTCGTATAATCTCTAAGGTATGCGGAAATTTTCGCCATTTCTGCCAAATGTATTACTTTTAATGTCCATTCCTCGATGGTGGGTATATCTTCCTTCTTCCAATATTGTGCCACCAGTAATCTTGCTGCCGTTATTAAATTTAAAATCAACTTTGTTTCTATTACTGTACAATCCGTCATCATTCCCAACAAAAAAAACTGTGGCGTAAACTTAATCTTTTTCTTCAAAATATTTTGAATAATCCACCAAATTTTAACCCAAAACACCTTAATTTTTTTGCAAGTCTAACATATGTGATAATATGTGGCATCCTGGCAATCACATCTCCAACATTTGGGCTGCAGATTTGGGTACATACAAGCTAGTTTTTTCGGGTCTAAATGCCATCTGTAAAACATTTTATAAAAATTTTCTCTTAAATTTTGAGCTTGTGTAAATCTCACATTTCTAACCCATATACTTTCCCATGTATCAATCGGTATTACTTCCCCTATATTTTGAGCCCATTTTATCATACAATCCTTAACTAATTCAGTTTCTGAATCTATTTCCACTAATGCATTGTATATCCTTTTTATATGCCTTTGGCTTTGGTCTCTAATTTGTTTAATTAGGTTCTCATCCTGACACAAGATACCCATTTTTTTGGTCTTCTATCCATCTGGCCTGTAGCTGGCCATATTGAAACCATGTTTTAATCACTCTTTCCTCTTTTAATTGTAGAATAGTTTTTAGTTGAAATACTTTTCCATCCCTATATAGAAGTTCTTTATATGTAATCCCATTTTGTTTTTGCTCTATACTTATGTTCTCTATCATGTGTCTGTTAGGTAAAATAATCAACCTAATGTATATACGTGCAAGGGTTAATGTTCTTATTGTTGACCCCTCCCATATTTCCTCCTTACCCATGATCCTCCTTCTGTATATATATTTGGTGCTTCTTCCCAGTTCCACTCTCTTGTCCTGGTATCTTGTGTTTAAGAAACAAAATAAAAGGTGTTAGTCAACAGCAGACTGAATCCTTTGGTTCATTTCTGGGCCTGAAAATAAAACATAACAAATTGGTAGCAGCCGATGGTCCTGAAGATCCATCAAAAACAAAACAATGCAGAACACCACCAGCACAAGAAAAGGACCAACCACTAGGTCCTTCAAGAAAAAGATAGCAGCACAAATAATATCAAACACATACAAGAATGAAAAAGAAAAATCATCCACGAGAGAAAAATCTCCCGAACTGAAGGATGACCACCTAATCACTGAAATAAGACAAGAAGAGAAGAGAGATCTAATAGAAATGATAAAGTCAACCCCAGACGATCCAGTACTGCTAGCGAAACTCCACAGCGTGATAAAGGACCACGGAGCAGCAGCAGACGGAAAAGAAACAAGCAAACATCTACAAAACAGAAATGAATCGGTAAGAGAACTCTACCCCATGCATGAACCAGAAGAAAAAATCGAAAGGCTTTTCGCGCCTTTTTCGCGGCCACCATATTGTGAGATTGACCCGCCAAAAATGGCCGACCTGTCAACCAAAGGTCTGGATTCGAATCCAGACAAAAGAAAAGAAAATCAAAAAGAAAAGAAATATCAAAATTTAACAACTAATAAAGGGCAAGCCTGGCAAGACTCAAACAAGCCGCCCACTGAAAAGGAAGTAGAAAAAGCCATGCAGCTACTCGAAACAGCATTCAGGGGAAAGCTAAAAATATCTAAACTGCAACAAGATGAATCCGAATCTACAACAAACTCCACAATCACCAAAATTCAGAAAAAGCTAAGCTACCTAGAAAAACCATCTATAACCTGTAGAAGAAAGTACTCCACTCCCTACCAAGAAAACTCAGAAGAAGAAATAGACGCATCGCCAGAAAGAAACCCAAGCCGCTACGCGAGAGAAACAAACTACCCGACCGATCAGAAAAACAAAAATACTTACCAAGCTAGCAGAGACTCTCCGACGATCCAGACGGCTTCTAAATCCACCATCGACTACCGAAGAACCCCCGGAGCCAACGCCAGAGAGCATCGAAACGAATGGAGCCATCCCTGGGAAGCCGCGAACCAGAGCTCCTACCTCGACGATGGCAAAAGCAAAATGAATCGTGAGCATGCGCAGTACCGCTCAGCACCTGACAGCATAGAAACAAATCAGCACAGACTTGCTTCCAGCGTGCCTATGCCCTATTGCGAGTACAGCTATGACAGGAACCATGGACAGCGGCAAGGCATGGGTAACTATATGCATCACACAAACATTTTTGCAACTGATTTAATTAAACTTAAGGCTGATGGGACAAATTTACAAGAATGGGGACAGCAACTAGAGATTATGTATTTAAAAGAAAATATGTTATTTTTTCTGTATGACCCTCCCACCAAACCTTGGAACTGTGACATAGACTGTCTCCACCACAAAGCATACTATATGATAATAGCCACAATTTCACCATGTATTTTCCCTAGCATAGAACACAACCTTACTGTATCAAAAATATTTCAAAAACTGTACAACCTATTTCAGAGAAACAATGCTGCTTCCACTTCCAGAAAATCCAGGGAATTTTATGGGGCCAGATTAAGGGGTGGAATGACAATGAGTGAACATATACTTAAACTGAATGCAGCCAGAGTTGAACTCATCCAAAGGGGGGAGGTCATCCCAGAAAATAGTTTAAAGGGTGTGATCATAAATTCCCTTGACCCAAGTTGGGACAATTACATCACTGTATTAGACAACTTAAATATTGAACAGCTCACTCTAGAAGATCTGACTAGTAGACTCATAGCAGAAGACAGAAACAGGAGAGAAAGATCAACCAGCCGGAGGGATGATGGATATAAAAGAAAGGTAGAACCACGAAACAGGGACAGATACACTTATGGGTGCCACATCTGTGGGTCAAACAATCACTATCAAAGGGACTGCCCAAGAGGTACTGAGTATAGATCACGTTACAAAAGCAAGGAGAGACCAGAAAGAAGGGTGAACTTCTCTGGCAGAAACTCCCCTGACTATAGGGAGAAATGCAGTGAGACACCAAATTCCAGGTATAAACCTAGAAGTAGAGACAATTCTAAGGAGAGCAGACAGGATTATCAATATGGCCTAGGAGATGATAACATCGAAGTTTCAGACAATCACCGTAATTGGCTTATAGACTCTGGAGCCACGTGTCACACCACATGCAATAAAGAAATGCTAGAAAAATTTATACCAACAAACTACTACATTAGGGTAGCAAATCAAAAGAGGGTTTCTGTAAAAGGAATAGGCAGTGTCAACATAAAAGGGGTAGGAAAAATAGAGGGGGTGCTCTTCGTGCCCGAAATCCCCCAGAACATATTAGCCACAATAAGGCTGACAAAAGAACATGAAATGACCACATCCTTCAGTAATGGTAAAGCATACATGTATAAGAATAATGAACCCATAAAGGAAATAATTGTAAAAGGGGGATTAGCCTATCTATGTCCTAGGGAAAGAAATTATGAAAACAAATGTAATGAGGTCATAAAGCATGTATCAGGGGATAAACCAAATGATTGTTCTAATGTATCAAAGATTACAAATGGAAAGATGTTACATGATAATTGCGCACACCTGTTGCATAGGAGATTAGGCCACGCAAGCTTTCAAACCATACAAAAAATGTCAGAGTGTTCGGAAGATGTTAAAGTAAAAAATTGTGACAATTACTTAGACTGTTCTGTCTGTAAATCATCCAAAATCAAGTGCAAACCCAAACCCCAAAAAGCCTCACGCACAACCCAATCAGTATTCCAATTGGTACATATGGACCTTGTTGGTCCTTTGAGGCCTTCAATTAAGTATAGAAAAAAATATTTTTTAACAATTGTTGACGACTTTAGCAGATACGGCTTTGTTTATACACTTAACCATAAACACGAAACATTCAAAAAAGTAAAAGAATTCTATAAAAAAATTGAGATCCAACATGGAGTAAAAATCAAGCAGTTTATGACCGATAGAGGTTCTGAATTCTTGTCTAAAGAATTTATTGATTGGACAAATGACCAGGGCATCAAACACTACAAATCCTGCCCGTTCTCACCGTTTCAGAACGGGATCGTAGAAAGAAAAAATGGTTTGTTGCAAACCATGGTTAGATGTGTGCTAGCGGATGCTGGCTTGAGTCAATCATTCTGGGCTGAAGCTCTCTTGTACTCAAATTATACTCTAAATCGCCTCTGGTCAAGTACAGTTGACAAGTCACCCTATGAAGTCATGTTTAACAGGAAACCAAAGGTGGGCCACCTGCACATCTTTGGGGTGACAGCCGATGTGTATATACCCAAACAGATAAGACGTAAAGGGGACAAAATATCGAAAAAATGATTTTTATGGGTTACAAAACAGGCACGAAAGGTTATAAATTCATAGACCAAAACAATAATTTCGTCATCTCTAGGACTGCGAATTTCCACGAGCACAGTAACTGGTCCAAATTACATTTAAATGACTTATGTCAAAATAAAAAAGGTATAGCATTAGAAGAAAATAATCAGGAGCAAAAAAACACAAACCTAAAGCCCCAAAATAAACCAAAACCAAACCACACTAAACTGCACAAAACGGAATGGAAGGAGGGACACCAGGTGATACACATAGACAAACTATCCAACAAAGAAACCCGATTCCTACATTCTGATGAAACACCAAAAAATAGGCCAATCAGATCAAATAGAAATGTAAAACCAAAAAAATTACAAGATTACGTACTTTCTCTAGAAACCCCCAAAATTACACCGAAAAACTATCATGATATATCCAAATTGCCCATAGAAGAAAGACAAAAATGGGAAGAGGCAATCAAAAAAGAAATGGATAGCTTAAAGGAGTTGAAGGTTTATACTCCAGTTTCCACACCTTTAGAAAAGTCACCCATAGGCACCAAGTGGGTATTTAAAATTAAGGAATTGGAGAACGATAAATTATTGTATAAAGCCAGATTAGTCGCCCAGGATTTTGCCCAAAGATTTCCGGATGATTATGAAGATACCTATTCCCCAACTGTTAGATCTGAGAGTGTGAAGATTGCCTTCACTCTAGCCTCTATCTTAGATTTGGATGCCCATCAATTCGATGTTCAGACAGCCTATTTGCACGCTGACCTCGACAAAAAAATATACGTAAAGGCACCACCCAATGAAAATCCACAAACAAACAATTTCTGGTTATTAAATAAAAGCCTTTACGGCCTACGCCAGTCAGGAAAGCGTTGGTACGACTGCTTGTCAAAAATCCTCACCGATTTGGGGTTCAAAGCTACATCTGCAGACCCATGTTTTTTTTGTTAAATTGATTGGATCATCAAAGGAATTTGTACTCATCTACGTAGATGATATTTTATATTTTGGTAAAGAAAAGGCAAAATGCGAAGAGTTCGCTAAAGAACTGGGTAATCATTTTAACTTAAAAATATTAGGTAAAGTAAATAAATATTTAGGAGTACAAATAGAAAAAACATCAAAGGGTTTTAAATTATCTCAAAAAGACAAAATTTTGGAATTAATTCAAAAATGTAATATGTGTAATTCTAAACCATCAGACACACCCATGTCAGTTGACTTTGTGAAAAATATGAACGGGGAGTACGAACCATTCAATGACAATACCACATATAGATCTGTAATAGGGTCTTTATTGTATATATCCAATTGGACTCGTCCAGACATCACACTCGCAGTAAACCTACTCTCTAGAAATGTAAATAAACCCACTTCATTCCATTGGGAAGGTGTAAAAAGAATATTAAGATATTTAAATTCTACTATTAATTTCTGTCTATTTTTGGAACCTTCAATGACTAAGAAACCTGTTTTATCTTGTTTTGCGGACGCTGATTGGGCTGGAGACCCAAAGAGTCGAAAAAGCACATCAGGATATGTGTTCTTTGTGAATGATTCTCCTATCTATTGGTACACTGGGAAACAAAGTCTCATTGCAACTTCGACGGCTGAAGCCGAGTATATATATCTTTCCAAGGCAGCGAACAGTCTGACATGGTTTGACGATCTCTTGACTGAAATATGGACTGAACCCAACTATCCAATACATATCCAGGAAGATAATCAAGCGGCCATTGACATTTCTGCTGCTGAGGCCATCGGAAAAAGATCCAGACATATTGACATAAAATTCAAACACGTGAGACAAATGTCAGACATTGGATTTATAAAATTAGTTCATTGTGAGACATCTGAACAAACAGCGGATGTATTAACTAAACCATTGCCTTCAAGACAACATATGTATTTGACTAGAAAATTATGTGTAAATTTGTGAACGGTTGAATATTTTAAGAGGGGGATTTGTTAGGTAAAATAATCAACCTAATGTATATACGTGCAAGGGTTAATGTTCTTATTGTTGACCCCTCCCATATTTCCTCCTTACCCATGATCCTCCTTCTGTATATATATTTGGTGCTTCTTCCCAGTTCCCCTCTCTTGTCCTGGTATCCTGTGTTTAAGAAACAAAATAAAAGGTGTTAGTCAACAGCAGACTGAATCCTTTGGTTCATTTCTGGGCCTGAAAATAAAACATAACAGTGTCTGGGTATTGTCCAAATTGGTAACTTATCATTTAGTTTATATCGATATTTCTTCCAGACACGTAACAAAGCACTTCTTAGTATGTGACTTTTAAAAATAGTATCTACCCTTTTATCATACAGTAAGTAAGCATGCCAGCCATAAACCAGGCCATACCCCTCTATATTTAATATACTTTCCTCCGTTGAATTAAATGGAAACATTAGACGAAATGAAGAGATAAAAGGGATGAAAATCAAAAAAGAGGAGTACAAACTGCAAGCTCTTGCGGATGATTTAGTATTCATCATAAGGTAGAACGTAAAGTGAAATTGAATATAAGAGTGAAATAATACGGGGTCAGCCTGAATGATCTCTGAAGGGCCCCTTTAACTAGTAAATATAAGAGACAAATGCTGGGTTCAAAAAGTTAAACTGCAAGGTTACGCACTATTCTGCTGTTGCAAAGTTCAAGAAGTCAAACCGCAGGCAAACAGACAGTTGCAGAGTTACTCCACATGGATAAGCATGAACCAGCTTCCTGCAATAAAGGAGGGGGCTAGCTAAAGGGGCAGATCTCAGATACTTCCTGGTTTTTGTTACTATAAAGATACGTATCTTTAAGAAGGTCTTTTGTTCAGAATGTAAATAGGATGCATGTTTGAACCTTTTGGCCAAAATAAATAAAAGCTTTTTCTGATCTCGAAATTCATTTCATTCATTTATTTTTCTGCAACATTTATGGCAACCCAGATGGGACTGAAGCGAGATTTCGCTGCGGGCGGAAAAGACCAGCCAGTGCCCGGGTGAGGCCATCCTGCCCAACCTTCAAGGCGCCACTGAGAGTTTTTCTCTGGAAGGAAGCAGATGGCCCTCCTGGGTACTCGATGGCTCCAACTGACCCAAGAACCAAAAACAAGAACAAAACAAGCTAATAGATAAACGCCGGCCGAGAAAGAAAAAAGAAGATGCCTGCAGGCAAGTATTGTGGGAATTATAGACCTACTCCTTGAGAGTAGAAGAGAGAGCCTGATCACCTCTCTGGGTCCGGGAACGTCCCTTCCTAACAGAACCGGCGTGTCCTAACGAGACTCTAGAACTGTGTGGGTGGTTAAGCCATTGCAGTTCCTGTTGGTGGCTGTTGGAACTCCAGCACCACAGGTCAATGGCAGTTGTTGTAAATCAGAGGTCCAGGCTTTTGCTCTGTTTCAAGATGTCTCCCAATATGTTTCTAAAATGTCTCTAAGATGTCTCCCCCGACTTCGTAGACAGCTTTATTTTTTTACAGTATTACACAAGCAGATAAAAGGTAGCACAGTAACAGTATTCTGATTGGATAACTTATTCACCCCCCTCTCAAGTTGCCATCCTCTCTAGGTGAGATTAGATCATCCACATCCGAGCCAATAATGAGGTAATGAAGTAAGCAGGAAAGACCCACAGAGCACAAGCCAGCAGTGTGCTGCTACAGCCTGGCACCGTGACCCTTGACCCACTGACCTACAGGCAGTGTCTTAGAAAATGGGTGGCAAATAGTAGTGAAACAGAACCCTGACTGACTTCACAAATGCCAAGTAGAAGTCATGCAAGTCTGTGTGGCTCGAGTGAGAGGAAATCCCAAATTTCAGGTCAGAAAGAGTCACCCTGAGAAGAAACCTATCTTAAAGACTGCAACCTATGAAGAAGAGACACCACCCTGAAATGCCAGCTTGTGCAGCATTGCAAATGCCAAGTGCATAGCTTACATCAATAGCCTCCACTCACTATGTGCCCATGCAAGTGAAAAAAAAAGAAAATTTGTTGTTCCTTTTTTCCTGTGAAAATCCCAAAAGCAAACCCCAGGATTTTTAGGAAATTGTGAAGCTGTGAAGTGTAGAAAGTGTCCATAGTCTGTGTTGGGGGACAGCAGGTCCTCCCAGATTTCCGTTTATAAGAGGGGTCTGAGAATCAGTGGCAGAACTGATGTTGTGTAGCCCGGCTGAACCAAAGTGTAAAACCCCACATAGAAAGGGGAAACATAGGAAGTTACAGCTCAAGGGTGGTAGATACCCCTTCAGGAAATTTGTTTGAGGCATGGGACAAGAGGCAGATGCCTGTCCTGGCCAGCCTAAAGAAGAGAAAGGAAACAGATGTAGGAAAGGGGCCTTGCTGAGGGATGACACAGGAAAACCAATTTGGCAAAATAAAGGTCCTTAAAAGAAAAGTGGAGTTCAAACTTGCTCATGAGAGCCCTAGCTAAGTGCAATGATGTGTGAACAAAAGTCTCTATACATTTTGGATCTTTAAAAATAAGCCAGCGCCTGCTGGGAGATCCAAGCTAGAAAGAGCTAGACAGAACATCCCAGGGCAGAGAAAAAGTGAGAAGTTCACTAAAACAATTAGAAAGAATCCCAAACTGCAAATAAACCGACTAGTCCTTAAAGGAAAAATAATTAGAAGATGGGAAGCCCCACTATACAGACGTTGGGGCTGACCAAAGAAGATATGGTTACTTATGCTGTCATGTGTGGTAGGAGAAAAGAAATACTGCAGTGTTATAAAGATTCTGATAATTTACCATTCTTAAAAGAGCCAGAGAACTCTGAAAGAACTAAGAATAGAGAAGAAAATTGTTATTGTTCCTCCCACCCGGGGTTTAGCAGGTAATAACGAGAAAAGCCTGTCTAAATGGGAAGACTCAGATAATTGAATTGATTAAATTGATATGATTTCTGTTAAAAATTATTTGTTAAGATCTGTGCATTCCCTAATTCAACTAAAAATTAAGGTGGGAATGACTAGTGTGTATGTCTAAAGTCTTTTGTGTACCTTCAAGGTAACTGCAACTGCCTGATCTCTAGAGATATGAATTTTAAATTGTTAGAAAAGAATTGAAGGTATTGAGAGGAAGGAAAATAAATCACTCAGTTTGGTCTGGCCACCTAAAACGGGATGAAGAACAGAATTCAACTTTTCTTCCTTCTCTGTACTTTCAAGATAAACTCGAGTTTATAAGGAAATGTTTTAAGTTCACTTAGCTACAATACTGATGTGTAGTTTGTTAGAGGGATGGATCTTACCAAATAACTCAAGACACAAGATGATTCTTCAATCAATTCTTTTATTTAGGCCTTAGTTGAGTTTAGGCCCATTCAGTATCTCAGGTACTGACCTCTTGACCTTCCTTTACAGGTACACATCTGGATCAACCGTGCTCCACGTGGAGGAGAACCCTTTATACCCGGGGGGAGGAGCTAGAAGGTAAGGAGTGGTCAGGGGGCTGATGGGATATGTGGTAGGTGGGTTAACCCTTACATGACTGTGGCCCAGTTGTTACAATGAAGATAGGCATTTACCTTGACAAAACCCCCTCTAAATGCCTAACTGAATACATATACACAATTTATGGGTACATACAAATTATTCACATGGGTTACATATAAACACAAATCTTAGACCTGAGGTATGAATGCTGTTTGTGTGGTAAGGGTTTCATTAATATATCTGCTGTTTGCTCTTCAGTGTCGCAATGCACAGCTCTAATGAAACCTAATTCGGTAAACTGTCTGACATGTTTGCATTTTATATCAATGTGCCTTGACCGTTGCCCTACAGCGTCGGTCTTTGATATTTCTATCTCAGCTTTGTTGTCCTCGTGTATTATTATGGGGTAGGATGGTTCCCCCCAAATGTCACTTAACAAATCGTCGAACCATATTAGATTATTGGTGGCTTTGGATAGACAGACGAACTCTGCCTCTGTGGTAGAGGTGGCCACTAGCTTCTGTTTTCCAGTGTACCAAAGGATGGGGCTACCATTGAGAAATAGTACATAGCCTGAAGTACTCTTTCTACTCTGAATATCCCCCGCCCAATCAGCGTCAGCAAAGCACGTTAGTTCTGGTTTTGTGGTTATCGCTGGTTCAAGGCAAAGCTGTGCATTGATGCTGTATTTGAGGTACCTGAGTAACCTCTTAATGGCATCCCAGTGGAAAGAAGTGGGTTTGCTCACGTGCCGGGATAATAGATTGACTGCCAAGGCGATGTCGGGCCTGGTCCAATTGGCGATGTATAGTAGTGAACCTATTGTGGACCTGTACAATTGGTTATCGTTGAAAGGTTCGTATTCGCCATACATGTTCTTCAGGAAGTCTGATTGCATAGGCGTGTCACTGGGCTTCGCCTCTGACATGTTGCATTTAGAGAGTAATTCTGTGATTTTTTTCTTTTGTGAAAGTCTGTATCCTTTGTCAGTTTTTGTTATGTGGACTCCCAGGTACTTGTCAATTTTGCCTAGTGATTTTAGGGAGAAATGGCTTCCTAATTCAGTGGCGAATTTCTCACATCTATCCCTATGCTTGCCTATGTACAAGATATCATCAACGTAGACAAGTATGCCTTCGAATGAATTATTTTCTTTCTTTGTGAAGAAGCACTTATCAGCTGAGGTGGCTGTAAAGCCCATGGAGTTGAGGGCCTTGGCTAGGCAGTCGTACCACCTTTTTCCAGATTGTTTAAGTCCATACAAACTCCTTTTTAGGAGCCAGGTGCAGTTCCCTCCTTCGTTAAAACCTGGGGGTGCTTTAACGTATATCTCCTTATCCAGTTCAGCGTGGAGGTATGCAGTCTGCACATCAAACTGAAATACTTCAAACCCCAACACGGTTGCCCTGACTAGCGCACTTTTAACACTCTCAGCCCTGACAGTGGGCGAGTAAGTGTCCGTGTAGTCCTCTGGGTATTTTTGGGCAAACCCTTGTGCGACCAACCTGGCCTTGTATAAGGTTTTGTCGTTTTCCAGCTTTTTAACCCGGAATACCCATTTTGTCCCAATGGGTTTTTTGTTTTCAGGCACTTGGGCTGGTGAGTACACATTTAGGTCCTTTAGGCTATCCATCTCTTTTTTCATGGCTGTCTCCCATTTCTCCCTCTCCTCATGTGGAAGTTTTATTATGTCCTCGTAGGAGTTGGGTATGGTGTTGTCACTGTGCATGGTCATCACGTAGTCCTCTAATCTTTTGGGTAATTTATTTCTATTTTCTCTTATGGGCCGGCTTGGGGTTGTGTCTGCTTCGTGCATGCGTCCAGCCTCTTTGTCTGTTAGGCAGTCTATTTTCAGAGTGGGGTGTCCCTCTTTCCATCCCCTCGTGCACGCTTTACGACATTTTGCCTTGTCCAGATTGGCCCCCTTTGGTTGTGTTATGGCTGGTTCAATTCTCCCCTGGTTGTGGTCGTGTGTGACTCTGTTGTAGGGTATTTCATTGGAGTGGAGTCTGGACCAGTTGGAGTTTTCGTGGAAGTTAGCAGATCTGGATACTATAAACCTATTATTATTATTATCTATAAATCTGTAGCCCTTAGTCCCTGGTTCGTATCCTATGAACCTCAACCTTTTGGATATTTTATCTCCCTTTCTCCTCAGTTGTCTGGGAATGTGGACGTCTGCTGGGGCACCGAATGTTCGTAGGTGTGACAGGTTTGGTTTTCTTTTATATAGCATTTCATATGGTGTTTTGTTGATGGAGCTTGACCACAGTCTATTTAGGGTGTAGTTTGAATAATGTAGTGCTTCGGACCAAAAAGATTGTCCCAGTCCCGCGTCCTCTAAGACATACCTCATCATGGTTTGGAGTACTCTGTTCTTTCTCTTTGAGACTCCATTTTGGAATGGCGAAAAAGGCGATGTGGAGTAATGCGCTATGCCTTGTTCCCTTAACCACCTCGAGAATTCCTTTGCCATGAATTCTGACCCCCTATCAGTCATTATCTGTCTTATTCTGATGTTATGCTGTAATTCTATCCTTTTGTGGAACTCTTTGAATTTGTGCGGTACCTCACTTTTATGCCTGAGTGAGTAGACGTACCCATATCTGCTATAGTCGTCTACAATGTTTAGAAAAAATCTTTTCTTATGTTTTATAGAAGGTTTTAGGGGCCCTACAAGGTCCATATGTACCAGTTGGAAGGGGGATTCTGTGGTTCTCTCTGATTTTCTGGGCCTGGCTTTTACCTTAATTTTTGAGCGCTTACAAACTGAGCATTCCAAATAGTTAACACAGTTCTTTACTTTAAGTCCTTCAGTACAATCAGGCATTTTCTTTACAACAGGAAAGCTAATGTGCCCTAGCCTCCTGTGTAGGAGGTGTGCACAATCATCATGCATAGGTTTACCAATGTAGATGGAGTTCTTACTAGATTTCTTACTTTTGTCGTTCTCCAGATTTACCTCCTCAGACCCTGAGTTTCTCTCATTTTCATTTACTACGCTTGTGTTAATACTTCCTTTGTTGGGTGTAAAATAAGGTAGTCCCTCTAGTATAGTCACTTCTCCGACCTCTTTCCCTTCTCTAATTAAATGGGCCTCCCCGTCTCTGAATACTATTTCGCTGCCTGTGTCCCATGTGAGTTTAGTGGTGGACAATACATTATGGGGTATCTCCAGTACGTACAATACCCCCTCTATTTTCCCAACTTGTGGTATGTGTATGATCCCTTTTCCCACCACTTGAACACTGCTCTGGTTAGCTACTTTTAGCCTAAAGTCTGCTTTGCTGAGTGTGCTGAATAGTTTAGGGTTACACGTTGTGTGATCTGTGGCTCCCGAATCTAGAAGCCACATGTTTTCCCTTACCTCTGGTCCACTTCCTGAATCATCACACTTGAAGCCATACATGTACCCTGAGTAGCTGTCTCTAGAGCTGTCCCTACGCTCTTGTGGTCTTCTGGGGTTGGGAGACCACCCACGTTCTCTCCCTTTGAATGTTCTGTGCTCTGGGGATTGTTTCCTTCTACATTCTGGTGAATGTCTCCCTCTATAATCGTCGTGCCTTCTGTCTCTGTTGTTTCTAGGGCAATCTCTTTTTAGGTGGTTCCTAGAACCACAGTTAAAACATTCAGGAGCGTTCCTAGCTCTATCCTGGAACTCAACCCTCTTTATGGGTCTGGGTTCCCTTCTGGATAGATGACGGTCCCTTCTCAGGCTGTCCTCAGCTATTAGCCTATTTGTGAGTGTGCCTAGGGATAGGTGTTCTAAATTTAAGCTATCCAGCTGGGTCACAAAATTATCCCAGCTGCTGTCTAATGAATTGATGATGATGCTCATCATGCTCTCATCTGTTATCATTTCCCCTCTTTGCATGAGCTCAGCTCTGGTGGCATTTAATTTGAGTATGTGCTCACTCATGGTAATCCCTGCCTTGTGTCTGGCAGAGTAGAATTCCCTGGAAATCCTTGTAGTTGTTGCCCTGCTCTGACTGTAGAACAAGTTGTTTAATTTTTGCATTACCTCAGATACAGTAAAATTGTCACCAATAGTGGGATACATAGTTGTGGAAATGGAAGTTAACAATAATGTAAAAGCTTTATGATGCAGGCAGTCAATTTCTAGTGACCAAGGTTTAGGTGGGGGGTTATTAATCAGGAAAAACACATTTTCTTTCATGAAAGCAACCTGCAACTGCTGGCTCCATTCCACTAGGTTCCCCCCATCTGCCTGTAATTTTAGTAAATTAATGTTCATTGATCCAGAATGGTTGCAATGGCTACTCACAGAATGTAGCTGTCCATGGTCCAGGATGTGACTGAACTCGCAATAAGGCTGGGGTATGGTTGAGACAAGTCTGAACTGACTTGTCTCTATGTTCAATGTTTTTCTCGTTGCAGGTGGTGACTGCGCATGCGTGAAGTTCATTCTGCGTTGGATCTCGCCGGGTGAGGAGCTCCTGTCCGGGGCTCCTTGCTGAAGGCCCAGGCCTGCTGGCTGAAGGTCGGACTCGCCTCTACGTGACCTGGGCTGGGCGCTGAGTCCTTGGATCTCTCTCCACGCTGCTGGTTCTTCTCTGGATGATTGGCTGGAGGCGGCAGACGACGGTTGAGGCCTCCATAGGCCCAACGGTGGATCGGTGGCGGTGGCGGACGATCCCAATGCGTGTACGCTGGATCCCGGATGCGAGGCGAATCCCGGCGGTGGATGCTGGAACGGTAGGTATCTGGCCTGGTCTCCCTCCATTGTGGTTAGAGCTGTCGTCGGGTGGCAGGGCTCGGTTGGCGTTCGTCGCGGTGGTGGTGGAGCGGCCGTTGTTGGCTGGTAGTCGCTGTAGACGGTGGCTGGCTTTTCGTTTGCCCCAAGTCCTTTGTGGGTTTCTTCAGGGCTAACGGTTTGCGCTGTAGGCCTGGTGGTGGTGGGGCCTAGCGCAGCAGCCAGTATCTCTAGGGCCCCTTCGATCTCCAGTTCGGTCAGTGGGCCTCGGTTGTTCGGGGGTCGTTGTTTGGAGTTGCCCCCAGGTTGTCCCTCGTCCATTTCGGGGTTCAGATTTTTTCGCGCCATCGGATTCAAACCCTGGCCTCCCATTGGTTGCTGGCCGTTTAAAGATGGCCGCCGGGAGGATGGCGCGAAATTGAATGCGGCTGGCTCTGGGTCGTCCGACTGAGCCGGCCTCTCTCCTGCTGTAGCATTGGTTTCCTGGTTTAGCTCCGGTGACCTGATCGCTGCTCCACGGTTCCTGAGGAGGCCTTGTAGTTTCGCGAGCAGGTCCTCTTCGGCTGTAGGTGTCTCCATAAGTTTCAGGATGGATTCCCTGAGCCGGTTCTCCTTTTGTGGTGTTCTTAGTTCGAGGTCTCTCGTCTCGAGTTGTCCCTCATTTTCTCCCAGCTCAAGCAGGTCAAATCCCCAATACCTGGCAGGAGTTTGAAGTACCAAAGTTATAGGCAGAAGATAACCCACCAGGACATGCTGCACACCATGCTGAAGCCTTTAGCATATGAGGAAGGAAGCTGTCTGTCGAATTGCAGAACCAACTATTAGGAAATTAGACAAAGGGCCATTTATGGCTGACAAACCCCAGAAATTACAAGCATCAGGCTCTCCTCACTCAGAAACCATGACTGACCCTGAAACAAACAAATGCTTTAACCCAGCTACTCTTTTCCAAGCATCGAGTCCTGAAATTGAAACAACGTATGCAGGTCAACACAGCAACCAGAGTGGAGCAGACCTTCCCAAGCCTGACTGACCAGCCTTACCAGGACTTTAAGAGAAAAAGCAGACAAAGGTGTGCCTTGAAAATCACCTTAAGTGAGTAAATGCAGTACCACTAGTACTTTGGTCTGTGTGATGTTCTCCACATAAAGGAATTAGATTATTTCCTTTTGAAATACTTGAAAATCATATAGGAGACCTAAGCCAGATAGGAACCAAGTGGGTGAATCAGATGGTGGGAGAATTAAATAAGCAAATACAAGAAATCCAACAATATTGTGTGTCCCTTAGCCCACCATTTTTGACCACCTCTAGTTATAATATTCAAATAGTAGTAAGAAATAAATGGGAAAACATGATTGTAAAAATGAAATGAATAATAATTGGAGTATTGTCTTTGTATTTTTGAAATCTAGACAATGATAAGTTTTCCTTTTTAGTCTTTTTCTAGAAATATGAATAAGTATAAACTGTAACAATTGAAATACCTTAATGGTATATGGTAGTGAAAGTAAAAAAAAAGTGTTGAAATCCAAGTCTTGGATTCACTGGACTCGAGTTAAGTCCGCAGCCGAGGAATATTGGGAGGCAGACCAGGACCAGGCCCAACCCCTAGTAGTACACTTGAAGAAGTGCCCCCTATAACTGTCCTACCGGCAACGGGCAGGCAACATACGGGGCAGAAGAGGCCTTACTGGTGTCACACTGGAAGCTGACCCTCCACGTACGGCTGAAGATTTGGAATGGGAAGTCAAACATATATAGCCATAGCTGTACTAGCTCTTATTTTAATAAGCGTGCTTGCTGTTATTGTGATTAGTTGTGATTGCTGTATATAGTATGCTGGAATCACCTCTTCCCCAGAAAGACAGGTGCTGAACCTAAAATCATTGACTGTGACAGAGAGCAGTACGAAACTCCTGTAGTTATTATGTTTGAAGAAGTCAGGGAGTGGGCTCTCTGTGGGGCTGCTCTAGCTCTAGGAATTTGGATATTGTATTTAACAATTAAGGGGTGGTTCTGTGAGATACCTAAGACTGATATTGCCTTCTCCCAAGTCACATATAACCCTAACCTTTTTCCTGACGTGGTGATTTGTAGTTTAAGGGAATTGTGATTGGATAGGTTCTGTGTAGATGACAATTATGAGTTTTCTGTGGCTTTGGCTATTATTGGCAAAGGGCCTAATGAGTAATAACACACTGAACAGTAGTTCCCAATGCTGTGAGAATGCCCAAGTGACCCCCCTTGCCCTTAAGGAAGGATCTGGGGAAGTTGAAAACCCCAAAGAACAAGGCAAGAACGGGTCACAAAGTGTGAACTCTTTGGAACAGGTCCACTCCCTCCAACAATGTATCATCAATAGGTGGGGTCGGTACCCAGAACCTAAGCCAACCCCAAAACCTAAGCCAACCCCAAAACCTAAAGACAAGCGTCTGACAATCCCAGAACAGAGTGGGGTAGAACAAAGGGAGAATGGGCCCCTGTAACAATTGAGAAAAGGGAACTACATGTTAAGAATATTGGATTTGAGTCAAAGCCTAGTTAATCAGTCTGACCCTAACCTAGGTCAAAAATGCTGGTTGTGTTTGTCTGCTGGTCCTTCATCTTACAATGCTGTTCCAGTTGAGCCAGATCTTTGGGTCAGGACCAGGGCCACAATAGTCCTTGAAAAAGATATTAAATGGAGAACCAAAGCGGCAGTGGCCAAATTGCAAGGAGACTTTTATAATGCATTCAAAAGGCTGAGGATGAGCTGTCTCCCCATTGTTGGTCCTATAGCTGTTAGTGTGGAAATCCTAGGGTCACCTTTCTTGTGTGTAAAGCGACATCAGGAACCAGGTATTCCTGTAGGATCCCTGAAGGGAGAACAATGTCCATCAGAAATACACTTTGACCCTAGAATGACACGTATGGATGTAAAACTATCTAGTGGCATTTCTCCTTATGCCCACTATTTATTTCAACAAAAGGTCACTTTCTCAATACCACCACATGTCTCCTTAGGTCCAGCACAGGCTTATGTGTCCTACTTCCCCTTGGAAATGCAAGCTCCCATTATCTTTTTGAAGGCACTATTCTCAGAGAGAAGCAAAAGGACCCTACACTAGAAGTCCCATTGCAGCCGCTGACTGGCATGCTAGTAACAGGGACTTTGGGGGTCTGGACTAAGAAAAACCAACGAGCCCATACCTTTTCCATGAACATAGGTGTGTGTGTGTAAGGAAAAATGGAGTTTTCTTCTTATGTGGGAAAAATGTGTAATTGTGTTTACCTACAAGCTGGACTGGAACATGTACATCTTTCCCCAAAAATAGGTGTTGTCAGTGGAGAGCACACTATCCCTGTTCCCCTCATGGGGCATGTTCAAAAAGGGGTGCCACTCCTAGTCCCACTATTAGCAAACCTGGGGATAGGGACAGCAGTCGGAACAGGTTTAGGTGGACTGAAACACTCCATAATTCAAATTAGGCAATTGTACCAAATTGCTGGAACCTTGGTCAAAGTCCAAGACCAAATAGATTCTTGGGCAGCAGTGGTCTTACAAAACTGGCGTGCCATAGACCTTTTTAACAACTGAAAAGTGGTTTGTAGACATGAATAAGTCAGGTGTGGTCAGAGAGATTGCCAAGGACTGGGCATCCAAAATGGGTCAGAAATTACAAGCAACAGAAATGTAGTTCTCTTGGTTGCCTGGGTCCAGTTGGATTAAACAGATGTTATTCATGTTGCTGTGTGCCGTGGCAGGCCTTGCTTTTATTCCTTGTGCAATTCCTCTGTTCAGACAACTAGCTATGAGAACAGTAAAGGAGATAAGAGTTGAGAAAGAGTTGATTTTGATCTCCTTGATCAAAATGAAGTTTCTGATGCAGGAACATATGTACAACTCTCAACCAGGTAATTAGAGAAAGTGCTCAGAGAATAAGATTTGAAAATCATATGTATTACTTGTCTTTCCTTTGCACTATTATGTATCTTATCCTGAATTGATTATGTTATGTCAAATGTTATATGCTTGCATTGATGAATTAAGCTCTGTAATAGGTAAGACTCAATTGTAAACAAGTAAAATAGAGTCTTTTTTTTATTGAAAAGTTTTATAAAAGATACAAACATTTCCCCCCCCCCCCCCCCCCCCCCCCCCCACCCCTCCCCTGCACCCTCCCTCTTACCCAACCCCCCTCCCTGAACTTCCCAGGACTAGTACAGGGTATAACATTTAACAAACCTTAAACTATAATCAACTAACAATACATTGAACTACATTTAAACCTAGATCTTTAACTCCTGTCACCCAAAACACTATACACATAAAACACTATCAAATTCAAAATCTTTCATTCATAAACTATTTGAAGTTTTTTGGTCCGATATTTGTTCTGAATATAATCAATCCATCTTCTCCATTCCGTTACATATCTTTCATTCGAATAGTCTCTTAGATATGCGGAGATTTTCACCATTTCCGCCAAATGCACTACCTTTAGTGTCCATTCTTCAATGGTGGGTATATCTTCCTTCTTCCAATATTGTGCCACCAGTAACCTTGCTGCTGTTATTACATTTAAAATTAACTTTGTTTCTATTACTGTACAGTCCATAATTATTCCCAACAAAAAGAACTGTGGCATAAATGTAATCTTTTTCTTTAGAATATTTTGAATAATCCACCAAATTTTGACCCAAAACGCCTTAATTTTTTTTACAAGTCCACCATATATGATAATATGTGGCATCCTGGCTCTCACATCTCCAGCATTTGGGCTGAAGATTTGGATACATACAAGCTAATTTTTTCGGGTCCAAATGCCATCTGTAAAACATTTTATAAAAATTTTCTCTTAAGTTTTGAGCTTGTGTAAATCTTACATTCCTAACCCATATATTTTCCCACGTATCTAGCGATATTACTTCCCCTATATTTTGAGCCCACTTAATCATACAATCCTTAACTAATTCAGTTTCTGAATCTATTTCCACTAATGCATTATATAACCTTTTTATGTGCATTTGGCTTTGGTCTCTTATTTGTTTAATCAAATTCTCATCCTGAACCAAAATACCCATTTTTTGGTCTTCTATCCATCTGGCCTGTAGCTGGCCATACTGAAACCATGTTTTAATCACTCTTTCCTCTTTTAATTGCTGAATAGTTTTTAATTGAAATATATTTCCATCCCTATACAAAAGTTCTTTATATGTAATCCCATCTTGTTTTTGCTCCATGCTTATGTTTTCTATCGCGTGTCTGGGGATTGTCCAAATTGGTATCTTATCATTTAATTTATATCAGTATTTCTTCCAGACACGCAGCAAAGCACTTCTCAATATATGGCTTTTAAAAATAGTATCTACCCTTTTATCATACAGTAAATAAGCATGTCAGCCATAAACCAGGCCATATCCCTCTATATTTAATATCCTTTCCTCCGTTAGGTTAACCCAGTCACTAACTGCCAACAAGGCAGCTGCATCATAATACAACCCTAAGTTGGGCATTTTAAGGCCTCCTCTTTCCCTAGAATCCTGCATTATTCTCTGTTTTACTCGTGGCTTCTTCCTTGCCCAAACAAAAGTATTTACACCCCTTTGCCACTCCTTCAAATTTTTATCTTTTTTAAGTATAGGTATCATTTGAAAAAGGAACAGAAACCTTGGCAAAACGTTCATCTTTACTGCAGCTATCCTTTCCAACAATGACAATTGCAATTTTTCCCAATTTTGCATCTCAATTTGTATTTTATGCCACAGTGGTTCATAGTTATACTGATACAATTTCATATTTGTTGTCAGGATATTAATCCCTAAATATTTGACCTTTTTAACAACTTCAAATCCCATTGTACTTTCCATCTCCTCTTTTTGTTTTACAGTCATATTTTTAGATATTATCTTTGTTTTGACTGCATTTATTTTAAAACCAGATACTTGTCCATAGTCCTTAATTATATCCATCAAAGCCTTAGTAGATTGTAATGGTTGGGTTAAGGTAACCACCAGGTCATCTGCAAATGCACGTAATTTATACTCGTGCTGTCTAATTTTAATTCCCATTATTCTTTCTGACCCACGTATTTTGTTCAGCAATATTTCCAATGACAAAATAAACAACAGTGGAGACAAAGGGCAACCTTGCCTTGTACCTTTTTCTATTTTAAAATTATCAGTTAGGCCTCCATTAATTATTATTTGCGCTGTTTGTCTCTGGTATATTGCCTTAATTGATTGCACAAAATAATCTCCAAACTTCATCCTTTCCATCAATTTCAGTAAAAATTGCCAATTCAATCGATCAAACGCTTTCTCTGCATCAAGAAATATTAACGCTGCAGGGCCCTGGTTATTCCTGCCCAAATACTCCAATATATTAACGATATGTCTTACATTACTTTTCATTTGTCTGCCACTTATAAAACCTGTCTGATCATGATGTATCATTTGTTGCATAACTTTCATTAACCTGTTTGCTAACACCTTAGCAAAAATCTTATAATCTGTATTTAGAAGTGATATAGGCCTATAATTTTTTGGATTTGAATGGTCTTGGCCTTCCTTTGGAATTAAAGAGATAAAGGCTGTCTTCCAAGATGGAGGTATCAATCCTCCTTGTTGTATATTATTAAATAATTCTTTCAGTGAGTCCAACATCTCTACCTGTAAATTTTTATAATAAACAGCTGTCAAACCATCCGTTCCCGGGGCCTTACCAGACTTCAGTTCTTTAATTACAGACATAATTTCCTCAGATGTTATTGGCTGATTTAACATATCCCTTTGCTCTTGTGACACTAAAAAGATATTCTCTTTCTGTAAATATCTATCTATATCCATATCTTGAGTTTTATCAGCCATATATAATTTTGAATAAAACTCTAAAAAAGACTTCTTTATCAAATCTTGCTGATAGACCTCTTTCCCATTATATTTTATTTTTTCTATTATCCTTTGACTCTGCTTTTTTCTCAACAAATACGCTAACCACCTACCCGGTTTATTAGCATTACAAAATGTATTATGTTTAGCATATTGTAGGTTGGTTGCTGTTTGATCTGCTATCAACATATTGAATTGTCCTTTCAGTAAATTAATTACCTCTTTAGTTTTTTTGTCTGTTGGATTCATTATCAAAATTTGTTCTTTTTTCTTTATTTCTTCTTCTAACAACCTTCTTTTTTCCCCGTTTCTTTCTAAATTTATTATTCAAATATATCAAAATACCTCGCATATATGCTTTACTTGCATCCCACACCATTTCCACAGGGGTACCCTTTTGCATATTTATAACAAAAAATTCTTTCATAAATTTCTTACATTCCTTTACATTTTCTTCATATCTAAACAAATTTTCATTTAATCTCCAGGACCTTCTAGGTCCCTTCCCATATTCCATTTCCACCCAAACTGGACTACGATCAGTTAATGTTCTTGGAAAAATCTTCGTACTCTTCACCCTGGGGGAAAGATCATTGGTTATTAAAATAAAATCAATCCTCAAAAAGGACTGATGTCTGTCTGAGAAGAAAGTATAGTCTTTTTCTGTTGGATTTCTGTCCCGCCAAATATCCTTCAACTCCCAATCCTCCATCAAATCAAAAAAGGATTTTGGCAGTTTTGCTCTTGTAAAAGGACTTTGTTTAGGTCCCGTCTTATCTTCTTTTATATCTATAACTCCATTCCAATCACCAAGCAAAATACATGATTTAAAATTCCATTGTGTCAGTTTTGCATGTAAAGATCTATAAAAAGTTTCTTGTTGTTGGTTTGGTGCATAAACTCCAACTATAAGTAATTTTTCCCCTTTTATTAAAGCTTCTATTGCCAAAAATCTTCCTTGATCATCTGCTTCAATTAGTTTTGCATTTAAGTCCTTCTTCAAATAAATGACTATGCCATTTTTCTTGTCCGGTGCTGCTGCAACATAGTGTAGACCCAGTCTTGTGTTTATTAAGTATTTTTGATCTTGTAGTCTAATATGAGTCTCTTGTAGACAAATCACATCATTTTTAAATTGTTTAAGATAACAAAATATTTTTCTCCTTTTCTGAGGTGAATTCAAACCGTTAACATTCCAGGTTAGGAACCTAGTTCCCATCCTTAAATCTCCGAAGCCTTTGGAGCATTTGCTCATTTTCTAGCTTTAATTGACCTTTGGGTCTGGCTCCTCCCACAGCTTCTGTTTTAGTAGTTTCTCGAGTTACCATCTGTAGTTGTTGCAGTCTCAACTCTTCCTTACGTTTGGCTGTAGCCGCTCTGGTCTGTCTTTGATCCTTTGGTTCTCCTGATATATCAATCAGCTGTATCTGAAGAAGGTCTTCTTGGCTAGTCGAGATTCCCCCCTGGGCTACTGCCAGCAGCTCTTCTCTCTCCTGTAATCTCTCCTCAATTGGTTGTTTCTTGCCTTTAATTTCAGGTGATTTTGGTCTCCCAGCCTTTAATAGCGCATTGTAAGCTGCCCTGAGTCTCCGGAGAAGGGCGGCATAGAAATCAAATTAAAAATATATATATATTTACATAAAAATCTCTTGCTTTCTCTATTGTATTAAGCCTGTATCTTTACCCAGAGTAATTCACCACTATGCCAGCTGGAACATCCCATCTATATTGTATCTGGCGATTTCTCAACTCATCCACCAAAAAAGAGTACTCTCTTCTAGCTCTTAACATTTTCGGGGGAAATCTCCTTCATTGTCATCACTTCTTGTCCTTCAACTTGAAGCTTATTTTTAAAAGTGGCCTGTAAAATTTCATTACGTATTCGTCTTGTAGTAAAATATATTACAATGTCTCTGGGTAAATGTTTCTGCCTGGCCACCCATGAATTAACTCTATATATTTTGTCGATCTGCCAGTCCAATTCGTGCTTCTGGTCGCCCATCATCTGTGCCAACGCCTCTACCATCTTTTCTCTCAAATTTTCTTGTTTGTTTTCCTTCACCCCTCTTATTCTTAGAGCGAATTCCATTTCTCTGTATTGGATCATAGTCACATCAGCCTCAGATCTTTGAATTTTTCCCTGGGCCTGCTCAAGTTTACTGTCCAAAATTTGGTTGAATTCTTTTACTTCTTCAATTTTATCATCCAACATTTCAGCATGAGCTGCCAAACCTTGAAATGCAGAAAGTATATCTTCCCTAATTTCATTATTCCGTATTAAAATATCATCTGAGACTGCTTTAATTTTCTCATCAATCACTGCTGTGAGACCTTCTGTAACAGATTGAATCCTATCATCAATCACAGCTGTGAGCTTCCCCTCTGTGACTTTTAAGGCTTCTTGTATCATTTCAATTGTTAAAACCTGTGTTTCTGTTTGAGGAGTAAAAGCTTGCAGTTTTGATGTATGAGCAGGGGAACTGCCAGCACTGCCTGGCCCCTTTGTGGGAAGAGTCTTTACTGTTGGAGGTCTCGTAGCCATCTTAAAGAAGAATTAGTTTCCCCTTCCTTCTTCCTTCTTTCTTCCCTTTTCTCCTTTTTATTTAAAAGCAGCCAAATAAAAGAAATACTTTTTCAATTTGCTCAAAACAATCTTTAAAAAAATCCTCCTCCTAGCAAAGCAATAACAAAATAACTTCTTAGCAACAAATAGAGGCTCTATCGGCACTTTATTTATTTATTTATTTATTTATTTATTTATTTATTTATTTATTAAATTTCTATACCGCCCTTCTCCTTTCAGACTCAGGGCGGTGAACAGCCAACTAAAAGCACAAATACAAAAGTTAAAAGCAATTTAAAATGATCTAAATAAATTTGGCCCAATTTAAGTTAAAAATCAATAACAAAGACTTTAAAACCAGCAAGGGGTCAGGCCAGCCCAGCTAACCGAAAAAGATGGGTTTTCAGGGCCCGACGAAAAGTCCGGAGGTCTGGGATCACTCGTATCTCTGGGGGGAGGTCGTTCCAGAGGGATGTCACTTTCACTTTCACTTTCACACCCTTTCAAGCCTCAATTGCCATTTTGTATCCTATTTCCTTAATAGCTCCGAAGGAGGCAATAGACAAAAAATTTGGAGTTAAGTTGAATACTTGCAATTTTGTTTCTCCTGGCTAGTCTCGCCTGCGTATGGTGTAAAATCCTTTAAAAATCCTTGAAAAAACCCGCAGATGCGGTCGCGGTGTTTTGCTCTGCTGTTGCAGAGTCGTTCCGGGTCCGGAGCTGCTTGGCTGGTTTCTGGGGAGTTCACACCCTTCGCACCCCAGAGAATCCTCTGGGGGCTCCTGGGGAACTCTACCCCCACCAGCCTGCTCTTCACTCTCCCCTTTGCCCGGGGAGAGTCTTTTCAAGCCTCCCGACAGCGTTGGCCAGCTGTTCGGGGGCTTTTATGAGACTGCTGGACGGGCGCTCGAGTCGGAGCGTCCTCAACGCATCGCGGCGCCGCAGGAAGCCTAAAATAGAGTCTTAAAGGGGGGGATAAGGTAGAACGTAAAGTGAAATTGAATATAAGAGTGAAATAATATGGGGACAGCCTGAATGATCTCTGAAGGGCCCCTTTAACTAGTAAATATAAGAGACAAATTCTGGGTTCAAAAAGTTAAACTGCAAGGTTACGCACTATTCTGCTGTTGCAAAGTTCAAGAAGTCAAACCGCAGGCAAACAGACAGTTGCAGTTACTCCACATGGATAAGCATGAACCAGCTTCCTGCAGTAAAGGAGGGGGCTAGCTAAAGGGGCATGTTAGAACAGGCGCAGGAAAAGAAGACGCGACCAGCGTGGTCCGTTCAGCACTTTATTTTCAGCTCAAGAACAAGACGAACGGCTGTGCTGCCGGAGCTCTTTTATAGCGCTCCGGCAGATCAGCCGTCCAATGACAGCAATTCAAAAGTCCCGCCGGTGGATTAGCCAATCCCCGGACGGATGTCCTCATAAGGACATAACACTCCTCCCCTCCTAGATCCTAGACTGTCCATTCTGCTCAACGTCAATCCATAATATGTAGTCACACAGGTAGGCGGTGCGTCTGGACACTCTACTCGACCTGCGCAGTTCATTTTGTGCCTCACCGCCTACCCGTGCGTGAGTCGCTCCTGCTCCCTCTGGCTCTCGTCCGGGGGTTGTCCGGACTTCTGCCGTCGAGAGTGCTGGTCCAGTCCTTGCACCTCCGGTCTCGCCGTCGGGATGTATCTCGGCCGTCGAGTGTGTGGGTCCTGTCCCTTTACCTCTGGCCCCATCGCTGGACTTACTTTGCTGGTGTTGCTGGTCTTCTCCCTGGCCTGGAACATCGGGGTTTTGTCGCTGGACACCGCTGTCATCTGGTGGCTGACAACTGCTGACCGGTAAGTCTCTTTGGTTAATTGTCCCTTGCTGTGGCTTGTGTGGGTGTCCCTGCTGTCCGGGCTGGATGCTGACCCCGCCGGGGTGTCGTCCTCCTACCCTCTCGGTCTGTTGTTGGTCGCCCTTGCGGGGGTGGTGTAGGCCGACTCTGTCGGGTTGTTGTGCAGAGGGTTGCTCGTTGTTGTGTTGGTGTCCCTTGTCAGTGCAATCTTGGTCCCCCTTGCTGGTGAGTCTCGGGCAGACCTCACCGGGTTGTTGTTGGCCCTCCTCGTCGTGCAGCCCCCGGTCTACTGCGTTGTGTTTTTGAAGGTCTCTTCCATTGGGTTGGTGTCGTCCGACCTCGCCGGGGTGTTGGTGCCTCCTTGTCATGGGCTGGTTCTGGTCTACCTCGCTCGACTGGAGTTGGTCTTGTGGGTCGGGTTGACGCGGGGCGACCTCGCCAGAGTGTTGTCAGCCTCCGTCACTGCGTTGCCCCCAGTCTACTTGTGTGAAGAGGTGGAGGTCTCCCCCGCCGGGGTGGTGTTGGACCCCCTCGCCATGGCGGTGGTGGCTTCCCTCGAACCCAGGGTCCTGGTCTACTGACATGCGGCGCTGGCGGTTCGTTTTGCTGGAGAGAGGTGGGCCTACCTCGTCGGGGTGGTGTAGGCCTCCCTCATCGGAGTGGTGCAGGACTGCCTTGCCGGGGTGGTGCAGTCCTACCTTGTCGGGGTGTTGCAGGACTACCTCGTCTGGCTGGTTTTGTTCTGCTTCTCCCCATCTCTTCCGGAGCTGGTTGATGTGACGTCTACAGACCAGTCCGTCTTCCAGCTCCACTCGGTAGGACTTCGGGCCGGTTATGCTCTCAATCCTCCCTTTCAGCCATTTCAGAAGTCCATGGAAATTGAGGGCAAAAACCGGATCTCCCGCGGCGAAGGCACGAAGTGGGCGGCTGGTTGTTGCTGTCACCTCTGGGTTGTACTGGGGGTGCAATCGGTCCAAGGGTGACCTCAACCTTCTGCCCATCAAGAGTTCGGCTGGGCTCTTTCGGGTGGTGGCATGCGGCGTGATGTGCTGGGTCAGGAGGAAGTTATCAATCCTCTCTTGCCAGTCTCCCGGTCCCATCTTGGTGAGCGCCTCCTTGGTGAGTCTCACCATCCTTTCCGCTTCCCCGTTTCCTGCCGGTCTGTAAGGGGCGGAGAGGGCATGACGGATGCCCAGCCCGGCCAGGAACTCTTCCATGGGCTTTGAGGTCAGCTGTGGCCCATTGTTGGAAACTAGCACATCCGGCAGCCCATGTGTTGCGAATAGGCGCCGGAGTGCCTTGATGGTGGCTTCAGATGTGGTAGATGCCATGGGGATGACCTCGAGCCACTTGGAGAAGGCGTATCAGTAGGTACTTTCCCTGCATCGGACCCGCAAAGTCAATGTGTACCCTCGCCCATGGGTTGCTCGGTGTCTCCCACTCTGACGTTTGAGCATGCGGGGGGCGGGGCGTACTTCCTGGCACGGGTCACATCTGGTGACCCATTCTTCGATGTCTTTGTCCAGGGATGGCCACCAGATGTAACTCCGTGCCAGTCCCTTCATGCGCACTATGCCAGGGTGCCCATTGTGCAGGGTTTTCAGCATTTTTCGTTGCAGAGTGTGAGGAATCACCACTCTGTTGCCCCAGAGCAAGCAGCCTTTCATGGAGGACAGCTCTTGCTGCTTCCTGACGAATGGGTTGAACTCCTCTGCCAGCCTCCCCGCAGGACCCACAACAGTACCTGTTTAAGAGTTCGGTCCTTTTGGGTCTGTGTGGCCACGTCTGCGGATGTGACTGGACATGCCCGGTCATCGTCGATGTGATGAAGTCCCATCGTGGGGGCTGGGTCCTCTACTAAGTCTTTGGTTGGGCATCTGCTCAGGGCATTTGCGTTGCTGATGTTAGTGCCTGGTCTGTGAACCAGTGAGTAGGAGTACCCAGCCAGGAAAATTGCCCAGTGTGTCATCCTGGGCGACATGTATGCTGGTGTGGGTTTGTCCCCAGCCAATAGTCCCAAAAGTGGCTTGTGGTCGGTTATGATAGTGAAGCTTCTTCCATACAAATACTCGTGGAAGCACTTGATGCCAGCGACGATGGCTAAGGCTTCCTTGTCCAGCTGGCTGTAGTTTCTCTCTGCGCTGGACATGGTTTTGGAAAAATAGGTGATGGGCGCTTCTGTGCCATCTGGAAGTTGGTGACTGAGGATTGCTCCAACGCCATAGGGAGATGCGTCGCAGGTCAGCAGTAGGGGTAGTGTCTCATGATATTGTATGAGAACACTCTTTGAAGAAAGCAGTTCTTTTATTTGCTTGAAGGCTGACTCTTCTTCTTCCCCCCATCTCCATGGGACCGCCTTTCCCAGCAGTCGATGGAGTGGTTCAGCAATGGTGGCTTTCTGTTTCAAAAAGACACTGTAAAAATTCAGTAGTCCTAGAAACACCTGAAGCTCCGTTTTATTTTTAGGGGCTGGAGCTTCATGAATTGCCCTTACCTTCGATTTGGTGGGGTGGATGCCATTCTTATCAATGAGATAACCCAGGAACTCGACTTCCTGAACCCCAATGATACACTTATCTCTCCTGACTCTTAAGCCCTTCTCCTTGAATCGCTGCAGAACTAGCCTCAGGCGCTCAAGTAGTTGGGTTTTAGAGTGGCCGGAGATTAAGACATCATCAAAGTATGGCACCACCCCAGGAATGCCTTGGAGAAGGCGTTCCATTATAGATTGGAAAATACCTGGGGCTGCACTGACTCCAAATTGGAGACGGGTGCATCTAAAAGCCCCCCTATGGGTGACAATTGTTTGTGCCTCCGCAGTTTTTTCATCCACTGGCAATTGCTGGTAAGCTTGGGCCAGGTCCAATTTTGTGAATATTGATCCGCTTCCAAGTGAGTGCAGCAGATGTTGCACCACTGGAACCGGATATGCGCTCTGCTGTAACGCCTTATTAATCGAACATTTATAGTCAGTGCAGATGCGCACAGACCCATCATGCTTCATTGGGGTCACAATGGGGGTTTCCCATGCAGCATGATCGATCGGTTCCAGGACGCCTTGGGCGATTAGCTTATCTAGCTGAGCATCGACCTTGGGCCACAAGGCGAATGGAACTCTGCGGGGCTTGAGCCTAATTGGTGTAATTGTTTTATCTAAATTAAAGGAAATGGGTTTTCCCACAAATTTCCCCAGCTTACCATCGAAGACTTCCTTGAACTCTTTGATGACTTTGTCGAGTTCATCTTCCTTAATCTGGTGGATCCCTCTGATTGACAGCCCTAATGGTTTGAACCACTCCATCCCCAGCAGGCTCGGGCGGCTGTGTTCGACGACTGTGATGGGCAGGTCGCCTTGGAAGTTGTGGTAAGCAACCCGGAGTGATGTTCTCCCCAGGATTCCCACAGGGTTTCCTCCGAAATCGACGAGTCTCACTTTCATGGGTTTCAGGTCCTTTTTACTGCAGCCGGGCTTTAGACGCTTCAGTTGCTGCCAGTCCATTATGGAGTAGTTCGATCCCGAATCTACCTCCATGGAACAAGGTGTCCCTTCCACATAGATGGTTGCGTGGAACTTCGCGGTTCTGTCGTCGAGGGTGTGGATGCTGGAAGTCTGTTGAGCGGCTCCGCTCCTTGAATAGCCACTCTCGGGTCATCGGGGCTGGTTTGAGGACTGTCTAGATGACCTTTGGTTGTCTTGCCATTTCTTGCGCTGCCAGTGGGGAAACAACTCCGGGGCTGGGTCCTCGGCTCTGCGGGGTTCTGCAATGTGGCCCCTCTTGTTGCAGCGTCTGCAGGTGGCATCTCTCCAGCGACACTTGGCCCTGGCATGGTCTCCTTTGCAGCTGGCACAGCGCTCCCCCTGGTCGCCATTTTGGGTGTACTCGCACCGGGGTTGCCTGGAGACCTTGTGGACGGCCATTTCGTCGTCGGAGCAGGATCCTGCAGATGATTCTTCGGATGAGCTTTTGGGGTTCCGTTGAATTTTGTGAATCCCTTTCGCCTTGCTCATTGCGGCTGCCGCTCTTTCAGAAGTCTCGGCTGCTATCGCCTCCTCGACGACATCTTTGAGCAAGATCTTCTTTCGGCTGAGGAACTTTCTTTGTAGTGCGACATCCCTCATGCCGAAGACAATGCGGTCCCTTATGGCATTCTCCATGTTGTCGAACTCGCAGTTGGATGCCAGTTGGTGAAGGGCCGCAACAAAGTCTTTGATGGGCTCGCCTTCCCGCTGGCTTCTTTGCTGGAAGGTGAACCTGTTGGAGATGGGTGTCCCCGTGGGTGCATAGTGCTCTTTAAGCACCTCTTGAAGATCAGCCCACGACATCTCCTCGTTGTCCCTCGGTGATATGAGGTCGATGGCCATCTCTAGGACTTCGGGTCCGCAGTTCGCCAGGAAGAGGGCTCTCTTGTGGTCATCCGTGAGGTCCTGGTAGTTGTTCCCTCGCAGGAACTGACGAAACCGGACCATGTAGGACATCCACTTCTCCATCCTGGGGTCAAACTTGGCAATTGAAGCCATCGCAGCTTGCGAGGTTGCCATAGTTAGTGATCAGCTCAGTGACTTTCAGCTCTGGTGTCCGAGGTTTCCCGCGTGGTGGTTCTTTGCTCGTCCTTCGTCACCAGTGTTAGATCAGGCGCAGGAAAAGAAGACGCGACCAGCGTGGTCTGTTCAGCACTTTATTTTCAGCTCAAGAACAAGACGAACGGCTGTGCTGCCGGAGCTCTTTTATAGCGCTCCGGCAGACCAGCCGTCCAATGACAGCAATTCAAAAGTCCCGCCGGTGGATTAGCCAATCCCCGGATGGATGTCCTTATAAGGACATAACAGGGCAGATGTCAGGTACTTCCTGTTTTTTGTTACTATAAAGATATAGTCTTAAAGAAGGTCTTTTGTTCAGAATGTAAATAGAATGCATGTCTAAACCTTTTGGCCAAAATAAATAAAAGCTTTTTCTGATCTCGAAATTCATTTCATTCATTTATTTTTCTGCAACAATCATAGAGGAACCACAAACAACAGGCCCTAAATTACTAGAACAAATAGAGAATTATGGAAAGGTGTCTGGCCTAAAAATAAATAAAGATAAAACAAAAATCTTGGTGAAAAGTATCACAGAAAAACAAAAAAGAGAGATAAAAGCAAATTTAGACATACAAGTGGTGAAAAGAGTTAAATACTTAGGAGTATACTTAACTTCAAGATGTGTAATGATAAAAGAGGATAATTATTATAGATTAAAACAGCAAATTGAGAAAGATTTGGAGAAGTGGAAGAATCTTCAACTATCACTTATGGGAAGGATTGCAACAATAAAGATGAATATATTACCAAGATTACTATTTCTATTCCAGACAGTACTGATAAAAATTGAAAAGACTTATTTTCAACATCTTAACAAGATAATAAGGAAATTTATATGGCAAGGGAAAAAAGCAAGAATAAGCATAAAAATGCTTCAGGACACGAGATTACGCGGTGGATTTGGACTCCCGAATTGGGAATTATATTACCAGGCAGCAGCATTGACTTGGATGAAGGAATGGGTTGAATTAAGAAATATAAGATTATTAACATTGGAAGGCCATGATTTACAACTGGGATGGCATGCATTTTTATGGTATGGTAGAAATAAGATACATACGTACTTTCATAGACATTATATAAGGAATGCACTGTTACTGGTATTGATGTGAATAAAGCAGGAATTATAGTAAATAAGAAATGATGTGAATAAAGCAGGAATTATAGTAAATAAGAAATAATGTGAATAAAGTAGGAATCATACAAAGTCAGATACATGAACTCTAAAAGACCCTCTCTATTCACATTATTATAAAAGAGAAACGTGCTGGTTGGAAAGTATATTAAAGGCAACTGAACCCCATTAGTAGTAATATATCTTCTGATGAGGCCTAGCTGTCACCCATCAGGAAAGCTAAGAGTAGTATTCTGGTAGATGACCGACTCCGATAATGAGAAGAAGCTAAGCAATTACATTATAGAGTTCCTCATAGTTACCTGACCTATGACCCTGTGTCAAACACACTGATTCTACACAGAACCAAAACTACGGAAATACAGCCATATGGAAGGGAAATGCATATGAAACAAAGTTACTTATTACTTAAGATAGAGCCATAAATTTCTGCATTTGACCATTAAAGCTTTTAAGGAAAGTTGTAAACTATAAAGTGATGGGTTAGTAAAGTTATTAACTAACATGTATGGTTTTATAATTAGTAAAGTATAATGTATGGTAAAGTATATTGTATGTAATGATTTTATAATTAGTAAAGTATAATGTATGGTTTTATAATTAGTAAAGTATATTGTATGTAATGGTTTTATAATTAGTAAAGTATAATGGAAGTATAACATGATTATAATGTAACGAACTATGTAACCATATATGGAGAATGAATGAGCTCATCGAATCCTGTGTCTTAGAAATGTATAAAAACAGAGAAATCAGAACCATTCTTCGTTCAGATTTGCCAGAACGAAAACTGCACTGAACCTTTGCGCAAATAAAATGTATCTGTCTGACCCAGGAATGTTCTCCAGTCTTTCATTTCTATAACAGTATGGGAGAAGGTTAGAGATAAATATGTGAAAATACCAATATGGTTATCAACAGTAGAAGCTTTAATACACCCAAATGTTCTTAATTTTGGAAATATTGTTAGATACAAGAATTTATTAACAGATAAGGGGGAATTGAAAGGGAAACGAGAATTGGAAGAACAGGGGATTGAGACGGATTGGTATATGTACATGCAGATGCAAACAAGATATGAAAAAGATGCTAAATTATATGGTTTTTATTTAGAAAAGACAGAGCTGGATAGGATACTCACAGGAACAGAGGATAAATTAATTTAAAAACTCTATAATTTCTTACTTGGCATTGAACTGGAGGAGGAGCAAGTAAAGGAAACAATGATAGCCTGGGCAAATAATTTTGGATATTCAATTGACCTAGAGAAATGGCAACGGTTATGGGAAAGGAATTATAAATTAACAATGTCCACTGCATATAAGGAAAATCAATATAAAATGTTTTATAGATGGCACATGCCCCTTGTGAAACTGGCAAAAATGTTTAAAGATAAATCAGCTAAATGTTGGAAATGTCACCAGTTACCAGGTTCATATTACCATATGTGGTGGACATGTTCAGAAGCTAAAAACTATTGGAATAAAATTAAGACATGGCTGGAAGAAATGATACAGCAACATATTGATTTAAAACCAGAGCTGTTCCTACTGGGTATCCTCCCAGAAAAAAATTAGTAAAGAAAATATTTATCTGATTATGTATGTAATAACAGCTGCAAAGATTGTTTATGCACAAAATTGGAAAGTAGAGAAAATACCTTTGGAAGGAGAAGTAATTAAAAAAAATTTAGACTGTGCAGAAATGAATAGACTGACTTTGATGATTAAAGAAAGAGAAGATTCAAAATACTTTAAGATATGGAATCAAAGGACTTCTGGTGGCGCCGCGAAGCTTCGAGGATGCTCCGACATGAGCGCCCGCTCCGTGGTTTTGTAAAAGCCCCCAAACAGCTGGCCAACGCTGTCGGGAGGCTTGAAAGTCTCTCCCCGGGCAAAGGGGAGAGTGAAGAGCAGGCAGGTGGGGGTAGAGCTCCCCAAGGCCCCCCAGAGAAAACTCTGGGGTGCGAAGTGTGGGAACTCCCCAGAAACCAGCCAAGCAGCTCCAGACCCGGAACGACTCTGCTGAAGCAGAGCAAGAAGCCGCGACCACCCCAGCAACTCAATTTCAAATCATTTATGGGTAACACAATTTTAAGAATTATTTGTATCGTGAATCTTAGGTGCTGGCTGAGCAGATCAGGAGAACAGTAATGAAGGCAGAAAAATCTTTAACTCCGTTTGAAACAGGGAAAAAATGGCACCTGAGGGCGTGATGAAATCTATTAGTGAAAGTGACTGTTAGCGCTTGTTAACATTTGTAACAGAGACAGAGCTACCGGATTACACCTTAAAGTGGAAGCGGAATGGAAAAGAACTGGGTATTGACTTTAAATAAGTTAGATACCTAGATTGTGTGGTTAATATATGGATTTTGCCTGATAGTTGAATAAGTACGAGTTGAAATATGGCTGACATTAGTCCCACAGGATTATTGCCTGGTGAATCAGCAAATTACAAAGTGGTGATTGCAAAAGTTTTTCAAGAACTTTTGGAGTCTCTTACTTCTAACATTTTGGCTTTAATGGAAAGAACTTTTCAAAAAAATAATTGGAATAATTTGCTGGAGGAAAAACAAGATGAAATTAAACAGAAGAGTTTGGAGAGAGAAATCCAGGTTGTCGGGACTGAACTGCAGGAAGGAACAATGGAAACAGAGGTTTTGGCAGACATTTCCACTCAGCCTACAGAAGAGTTAGAACTGGATTTATCATTACAAGCGGATAAACTATTTGGCAATAATTTGTGGTTTTATAAACAAAGGAGTAAACTACTGGATTATACAAGCAAGAAAGGACGAAATGGGGGTTTCAAGCCCAAGCCAAAGAAAAAGATTACAAAAAGAAAACGAGTTTTTATGATACATCAACCTCAAATCAAGGCTAAGAAATTTTTAAAAATAAAAGGAGGGGCAGGAGGAAAGTTGAAAGAATTATGGAAAAAGAAAGATTGGAAAAAATATAAGAAAAAGGAAAAAAAAGTTTAATTAAACTGGCAGTTTTTAAAGGTTACTTTAAAGCAAGGATATTTTACATACAAAAATGATAACTTTTTAAATGTTATGAAGGTACTATATTGATTAAATAAAAACTTGAAGGATACTCTCCGGAAAGTTTTGAATTTATATCTGTAGAAATGATTTAAGAAGTTTTACTGATGACTTTAAAAGGTATATGAGATAAAAAGTTTATGGTCTTTAAAATGTTTAATAAGTAAAAAGGATGGATAATAATTTAAGTCTTACTTGAAAATGAACAGTGTTTGAGATTGTGGGAAATCTATATTCGTAGAAATTATTTAAGAAGTTTTACTGATGATTTTAAAAGGTATACAAGATAAAAAGCTTAAGGTCTTTAAAATGTTTAACTTTAATAAGTAAAAAGGATGGATAATAATTTAAGTTTATTATAGAAATGTTGAAAATGAATAGTGTTTGAGATGGTGGGAA
>WNWU01006365.1:0-10893 GCA_012654045.1 Ptyas mucosa | reverse complement strand
AAACCCAAGTAGGCCAGGACAGCATAAAACATCAAATCTGAGCCTTCATTACATTCCAAGATGGCCTCTCCTACAAAGGAGTAGAAGTCCAAGTTGGGAAACGGGGGAGAGGTTACCAGCCAGGTGCCACAAAGAAGTGTTTGTATAAGGGGACAAGCTAACATAATGGAGTTGGTCAGTGGTTTTCCTAAGAGTTTCCTTGACTTGTTTCCTGGTTTTGTGGCCATGAAGGCCAGAACCACCATGACAGTTTTTGCCAACACAGAGGAAACCGCGAGGGAAAAGAGAATGGCAAAGGTAGTTTGTCGGAAGAGACAGGTGAGCTTTGTGGGTCGATCAATGAAGAGGAAGGAGCTGAGGAAGCAGAGTATTAGGGAGACCAGGAGGATGTAGGTGAGATCTCGGTTGTTGGCCTTAACAATGGGTGTATCATGATGTTTATGGAAAATCACCAGAACTGAAGATGTGATGAGAGAAAGGAAAAGTGATAGAGAAGCCAAAGTGTATCCCAGGGTCTCTTGATAGGTGAGGAAGTGGATCGTCTTGGGAATACATTGGTCCTTGTCTTTGTTGGGATATTGGTCTTCTGGGCAGGGGTCACAGTGGGGTGCATCTGAAATGAAGAGTCAAAGGATTAGACAAAGGATTTCAGGGGCAACTGCCAGGAATATTATCACTCCCTCATGGGTAACACAATTCTTCCCTTTCTCTAGTGGACAAAGCTCTTGATGGAATGATCCACTGTGCACTTTTTGGTGCATCCAAAAAATGGGAAATCATCCTTCATTTACCTTACCCAGAGATTAGGATCTTGTTAGCTCCAGATGACCTGGTCAGTTTGCTGAGAAAAAAAAAGGCCTCATCCACTGGAATGGGACATTTAGGTTCTGACCCTTGGCTGCTTCCCCTTCACCCCCAGCCACCCACCTCAGACAATTGTCAGCCAATTTTTCTCCTCTGCTGGACCTCCCCTGGCCATTCTCCATGGCCAATGGATCCCTGGCCCTCCACACATTTACCCAGATACTGTCTACCCAGGTCTTTGGCTGCACGTAAGAAATAGCCATCATTTTTTTAAAAAATTGATTTATATGCCGCCCTTCTCCCGAGACTCAGGGTGCTTACAATGCACTAAGCAATAGCCTTCATACTTTTGTATATTTATACAAAGTCAGCTTATTGCCCCCACAAACTTGGTCCTCAATTTACCTACCTTAGAAAGGATGGAAGGCTGAGTGATTCCTGGGGCTCTTGTGGGGCTCTACCTATATCCGTCTGCTCTCCTCTGTCCCTTTTGCCCAGGGAAAGAGTTTTCAAGCCACTAGACAGCTGATTTTCACTGTTCTAGTGGCTTTTCCGAGATCGCGGAGCTGGCGCTCCTCAGGGAGTGTCTTCAGTGCCTACGCTACCACCGGAAGTCCAATGATACTCCAATGAGAGCCTTGGATAATACAGTGGTCTAAAGACCCTGTTATTAACACCAGCTGCCTGCAATTATTGCAGGTTCGAATCTCACCAAGGCTCAAGGTTGACTCAGCCTTCCATCCTTTCTAAGGTAGGTAAATTGAGGACCAAGTTTGTGGGGGCAATAAGCTGACTTTGTATAAATATACAAAAGGATGAAGGCTATTGCTTAGCACATTGTAGGCTGCCCTGAGTCTCCGGAGAAGGGCGGCATATAAATCAAATTAAAAAAAAAAAGTGAAAGTTAATAAATTACAAAGAAAGTCTTGTCTAGTGCTGGAAGCCCCAGTTTAAATTTGGATACTCTTGTATCAAAAGACAGAAGATATTAAACCAAAAAAGATTACAGTGGTGACTTTAGGGGGAGGGGAAATGACTGATATTATTTAAGGATTGGAAATTTTTGGAACTGGTGGACTTGTTGTTTTGAATACTGATTAAAACCAAATTGAAACTCAAAGATGGCTTCACAACAAAGAAAGGCTGCTGTTTCTAAAAGTCAAATGTCTCAATTGAAACTTTTCTCTGCTCCAACGGGATTACAAATAGTAACATATGAAATGTTGCTGGAAGCCCTTAGTGCTACAGAGAAAAGAATTGCTTCTATGATTAAAAGTAAAAAGCAGATTGTTGCTGATGAGATGGTTGAAATTAAAGAGTTTATTCAAACTCCAAAGTAGCAAACTGGAGAGCAGAGTCAGATGTAATAATGATACAATATAGAGACATGGAATTTGCTTTGAAAATGAGAGCTTTGAAGGAAAATAAGCAAGAGATTTTGAAAAAGACTCTTGCAGAGGCATTTGCTCAGATAATGGAAGATCAAAAAGTAAATTTTGAATAGCAATTTGACAAAGCTTATTGTTTCAATTCTTGGGTTGCTAGACAGAAATTTTTATTAAAAGAGCCGTTTACTACAAAAATTTGCAGTTGGAAATGGGGGGATCACTTAAGGAATTATTTACTAATATATAACTTGCAGGAGATGTACCCCCATTCTGGAGGATAGCTTTTACCCCTTTTTTCTTTTGATTCCAAAGGATGACTATATTATTCTTAAATACAGACTATACGATTTTGGTAAAAATATTAGCAAAGAGGTTAATGACAGTTATGTAATAAATGTTTTAAAATGTATAAACTGGGTTTATCAAAGATAGATAAACGAAGACTAATGTAAGGCAAGTTGTTAATTTACTAGAATATTTGGGGAAGAGCAACCAAGTCCCTGCGGTGCTAATAATTTTTGAGGTAAAAAAAATACTTGCTTGACTGAATTGACTTTTTTTATTGAAAACAATAGAAGAAATGTACGACTTTGGAAATTTTGTCAAGTAAAATACGTGGGTTGGATAAAATAAAGGGAGCATTCGCAGAGGACTTGGTTGTTACTTTAACTCAATTATGACAGTTGGTTGAAGGTTTAATGGTTATAACTAATTAATAAGGACAAGTATTAAGGTATTCTGGATAAAAATATGGTGGATTGTTTAAAATATTTTTATGAAGAAGATAAAATGTATCCTATAGTTTTTATTGATGGGTATATTCACAGATTGTATGGTTATAGAGATTAAGCTGATTTTGAATTTAATAACACTAGCCAGACGCCAGGTGGAGTTGTACAGGAAGAAGGAAGATTTACTTATTATTGAAGAATGGACATTAAAAGTACTGAATCTAGCAGAGATGACAAACTTAAGAATATGCGAAATGAAATGAAATTGAAATGAATTTTAAATGAAAAAAGATATATCGGAATGGAGAAGATGGACTGACCATATTCAAAACAAGTATTGGAGTAAAAAGTTTTAAATAAGTTCGTGAAAGAAAACAGAACTATTTTCTCCTTTCTCTTTTTCTTTTTTTCCTTTTGAACTATGCTTCGTTAATTGAGAGGGGACTTAAAGACCAAGAGGAGTTAGGAGTCTATAATAGTTGGGAATATTTTAGGTTATGTTTGTTAAATGCTATACCCTATATTTGTTCTGGGAAGTCTGGGGAGGGGGGAGGGGGGTTGGGAGGAGGGGGGTGGGTGGGTGGGTGGAGGAGGGGTGGGAGGGGGAGGAGGGAGGGGGAAAAATGGTTGTAAAAACTTTTTAATAAAAAAAAGAAAAGAAATAGCCATCATCTTTCCCCCCTGCAATGCCAGCAGCTGTGTGACACCACACCTCTTGCTCTCTCTCCCAGCCTGCCACTGATTGTATTGCCTGCTGACGCCCCACAGCCCCCACAGGAACCCCCCACTTTCATTGCTGCCACCACCCTATTGGCCAAGGGCCATTTGTCCCGGGCAACCAAAGGCCCAGGTGAAACAGTGTCTGGGCGAATGGCCACTTGGAGGTTTAGAGGATCTATCCATTCTCTTGAATAGTTCTGATGGAAGAAGGGCACCCAAAATCAGGGGTTCCCAACCTGGGGTGCGAGACTATATTCCAGGGGGTGCAAAAACCTTAGAAGTTTCAAAATTATAGTTTATGTGCAAATTATATGCATATGATTATTGATTTTTGTAAGGGATGGGAGAATATATCGGAAGCGTTCTAGGGATGTGAGGTACAGAAAAGTTTGGGAACTCCTGCCCTAAACAATAAAAAACAAAGCTTGATACTTTCAGAAACAAGATTGAATCCCAGCTGATGGGATGTGACAGCAGGAGTGGAAAAGCTAGTAGAGTACCCAGACGTTGTTCCCTGAAGCTACCACACATGAAATTGTAGAAGAGCAGAAAGGAGGCCTGTGGGGGAAGGACTTAGATCCTGGCAGGACTGGGATCCATCAAATGAGAGTTTCTGTTGAAAAGTATAAAGAACCTCAATCCTACCAACAATGACAAAACTAACATTTAGATCTACATTTAGATCTTTGGCTGTTCACCGCCCTGAGTCCTTCAGGAGAAGGGCGGTATATAAATTAGAAAAAAAAAATATTAAAATAATACTGAATGGGTTTGTAGACCCTGGAAGGTTTACATTAGAAGTGTGCTCTACCTGTTTGATTAGAGATGGTTCCTTCTGGACAAGGGGCACATTGGTAGCAGCAAACCTCCTCACCCTCTGGAACTCTTCTCCTCTCTCCTGCCTGGCACCTCTTCATGCCACACCTGGCAAAGGGCACCTTCTAAAAGAGAAAAGAGAAATGCTTGTGGTGGCTGCAGCAATGAGCCTGCTTCTGGTATCCATTTCCACATTCCCATTTCCCTGTTCTGAAGGTCTTCATCAGAAATAGCTGACCAGGGTCTAAGAGAAACCAGGAAAAAGCTCCCGGAAGGGGGGACTCAGACCTCTGGCACTCCTGACCCACCAATGGATGCTGAACATTGGATCTTGAAGCTCAGCCTGCAAAGGAAGTCTTGTGACATTGAGCTACAGCTTTTCTCAAACAAAGAATGATGAGGATCCAACTGACCAGGAATGGTCGATGGGAATCTCTGCCTGATCTTAACTGCATCTTGGGTTTCAAGCAGAAGTTGGACCTTTCGCAAATGATGTCTCAAATTTATTAGCCTCAAAAGCAGATTTTTCAATTAATTTTGAAAACATTTTCTGATTTTATAGACCTGTTTTCAGGTTAGAAGGACATTCAGCATCATCAGGAAAGAGTGATTCCTTCCCCAAAGTTACGACATTTCCTTCCAGCTCACCTCTGTCACCCAGACAATTGCATCAGAATTAATGGTGAAATCCTGGCCTGGAGGAGCCCTGGGATCTATTCCACCAACTTTCACAGGGACCAGAGATTGATTGGGGAAGAGAAGCCAGTTGACAAGATCATAACGAGGAGATCCCAGTCCATCTTCTGAGAAGGAGACTTCCTCTCCAGCACTGTTGTTGAAGTGGACCTTCCTCAAATAGGGAAGGATCTGAAAGAAAAGAAAATTGGAATCCTTGGCTGAAAGGCAGAGACAGACATTATGGCTTCTATCATTCTGTGATGGCCACCATCTTTATGTCTGAGAAGCAACGCCATCTTGGAATACTTGGATGCTACGTTCTCATTGGTTGAGATAGGAACAATCAGGGGTTTGAATGGCTAAATAATGTATATCAGAAGAGTCTATAATTCTGACTTTCTCCACCTGATTCACAACAATGCCGGAACCAGGTCTGGCCAGGTGGATGCAAGTGCCTGGATTGAGCTCCCTCTTCACTGTCCAGATAGGTCCAGTGTGGAGGCTTTGAGGCAGGAAGTTTGAGGAGTTTCAGGCCAGGAACCCTTGAGGACCATTTTGGTCCCTTCTCTCTCAGCTGAGGTTGATGAAGTCTTCAGTCCCCAAGAAGACGAACAGTAGAAGAAAGAGCAAAGTAAAGAAATGGGGTGGGGTCACAAGGGATGCAAAGTCACAGAATCATCAACCAGGGTTGAAATGAACTGAGCCGAGTGTTTTTGTATCATTTTGATTCAGGCTACACACTGAGGGAAAATGAGGAGGTTCTACAAAAAATGCCGAGTAGCACCTGGCATAAAGGCAGCCAGATTATCCTCCTGCTCAGGGCTGACCCCTCCGTCCCTGGTCACCACCCGAAACTCAGGGCAGTGTTGAAGACCTTTCAGGTCCACATATGAAGATCTTCCCTCTCAGGAAATTATGCTCAACCGGTTTAGGTTACTTCTCCTTTGCCCCCTCTATCCCTTTTCAACAAAACATTGGATTTAATTCATATATTTTTAAAACAATTGTTATTTTAGTCTGTCCTGAGATGCAATGATATGAGAGCATCAGTAGTTGAAGAACTATACAGGTGAAACTCAAAGAATTAGACTATCGCGCAAAAGTTCATTCATTTCAGTAATGCAACTTAAAAGATGAAACTAATATATGAGATAGAATCATTACATGGAAAGCAAAATAGTTTAAGCCTTGATTTGTCATAATTTTGATGATTATGGCTTACAGCTCATGAAAACCCCAAATTCACAATCTCAGAAAATTAGAATATTGTGAAAAGGTTCAATTTTCTAGGCTCAAAGTGTCAATCATGGGAAAGACTGCTGACCTGACAGTTATGCAGAAAACCATCATTGACACCCTCCATAAGGAGGGAAAGCCTCAAAAGGTAATTGCATAAGAAGTTGGATGTTCCCAAAGTGCTGTATCAAAGCACATTAAGAGAAAGTTATGCGGAAGGGAAAAGTGTGGAAGAAAAATGTGCACAAGCAGTAGGGATGACCGCAGCCTGGAGAGGATTGTCAGGAAAAGGCCATTCAAAAGTGTTGGGGACTTTCACAAGGAGTGGACTGAGGCTGGAGTCAGTGCATCAAGAGCCACCACACACAGACGGATCCTGGACATGGGCTTCAAATGTCGTATTCCTCTTGTCAAGCTGCTCCTGAACAACAAACAACGTCAGAAGCGTCTTACCTGGGCTAAAGACAAAAAGAACTGGTCTGTTGCTCAGTGGTCCAAAGTCCTCTTTTCTGATGAGAGCAACTTTTGCATCTCTTTTGGAAACCAAGGACCCAGAGTCTGGAGGAAGAATGGAGAGGCACACACTGCAAGATGCTTGAAGTCCAGTGTGAAGTTTCCACAGTCTGTGTTGATTTGGGGAGCTGTGTCATCTGCTGGTGTTGGTCCACCGTGCTTCATTAAGTCCAGGGTCAGTGCAGCTGTCTATCAGGAGATTTTGGAGCACTTCATGCTTCCTTCTGCTTTATGGGGATGCTGACTTCATTTTCCAGCAGGACGTGGCACCTGCCCACACTGCCAAAAGTACCAAAATCTGGTTCAATGACCATGGGATTACTGTGCTTGATTGGCCAGCAAACTCGCCTGACCTGAACCTCATAGATTCCCCTCTAGAGAATCTATGGGGCATTGCCAAGAGAAAGATGAGAGACATGAGACCAAACAATGCAAAAGAGCTGAATGCCACTATTGAAGCATCCTGGTCTTCCATAGCACCTCAGCTATGCCACAGGCTGATAGCATCCATGCCACGCCGCATTGAGGCAGTAATTATTTTATTTATTTATTTTATTAAATTTTTATACCACCCTTCTCCTACTGGACTCAGGGCAGTGACCAGCCAAGAATAAAAACATCACATACAAAATTTAAAATTATTTAAAAAGAATTAAACAAGTTTTGGCCCAATAAAATTTAAAACACTCCAACTAAGATCAATTTATAATTAAAAATATCTAAGGGGGGGGGGTGTCAAGCCAGCCCAGCTTGATGAAATAAAAAAGTTTTAAGGGCATGGTGAAAAGCACAGAGATCTGGGATCGTACGTCTCTCCGGGGGCAGGTTGTTCCAAAGGTATTGGATCACCGGGAGCCAATGCAGCTCACTCAGGAGAGGTGTCACATGGGAGCTCCCTGGTGCTCCCATAATCCCCCGCGTGGCCACATTCTGCACCAGTTGGAGCCTCTGGGTGCTCCTCAAGTGGAGCCCCATGTAGAGAGCATTGCAGTAGTCCAGGCGAGAAGTGACGAGTGCCTGAGTGACCGTACGTAAGGAGTCCTGATCCAGAAAAGGACGCAACTGGCGAATCAGGCGAACCTGATAAAAAGCCCCCCTGGCCACCACCGTCATATGCTCTTCTAAAGACAGCTGTGCATCCAGGAGGATGCCCAAGTTGCAAGCCCTCTCTGTGGGGGTCAGTAACTCACCCCCAATAGCCAGCGATGGCACCAGCTGGCTATATCGGGACGCCGGAAGCCACAACCATTTGGTCTTGGAACGGTTGAGTCGGAGCCTATTTTTCCCCATCCAGACCCGCACGGCCTCCAGGCACCGGGACATCACTTCAAGAGCATCATTGGGATGGTCTGGGGTGGAGATGTACAGCTGAGTGTCATCAGCATATTGATGGAACTCCACCCCAAACCCACAGATAATCTCGCCCAGCAGCTTCACATAAATGTTGAACAGGAGGGGTGAGAGGACTGACCCCTACAGCACCCCACAAACAAGGCACTTCGGGGTCGACCTCTCCCCTCCTGCCAACACCGACTGCGACTGGTCAGAGAGATAGGAGGAGAACTACCGTAAAACGGGGCCCACCACCCCCAACCCCTCCAACCGGCACAGCATGATACCATGGTTGATGGTATCAAAAGCCGCTGAGAGATCTAACAGGACTAGGATAGAGGAACAACCCCTATTCCGAGCCCTCCAGAGATCATCCACCAATGCGACCAATGCCATTTCCGTGCTGTGCCCTGGCCTGAAGCCGGACTGGAGCCGATCTAGATAGACAGCTTCATCCAGGTACCACGGAAGCTGTCGCGCCACCACATTCTCAACAACCTTCACCACAAAGTGAAGGTTGGAGACTGGACGGTAGTTAGCCAAAATAGCCGGATCTAGGGAGGGCTTCTTGAGGAGGGGCCTCACCATTGCCTCTTTCAAGGTGGAAGGCAAGACACCGTGACTCAAGGAAGTGTTAATAATCCTCTGGAGCCAGCCTCGTGTAACCTTCTGGAGGCCAGCACCAACCAGGAGAGACACGGGTCCAATAAACATGTGGTCGTGTTCAGCCATCCCAGAATCCTGTCCACGTCCTCGGGAGCCACAGGGTCGAACTCCTTCCAGATAACGCTCTCAAGACCTGTCTCCATTATTCTGCCTGTACCAACCCAGTCAGAGACCAAGCCTTCCCGAATCTGAGAGATTTTATCATGCAGATACTGCACAAAATCCTCAGCCCGACCCTGCAAGGGATCCTCCCACTCTCCCAGATGGAGAAGGGAGTGGGTCACCCTAAATAGGGTGGCTGTGCAGTTATCTGCAGATGTGATAAGAGTGGAAAAATAGTTACAATTTGCCGCTCTTATTGCCACTAGGTAGGTCTTAATAAGAGACCTCACCAGTGTTCGGTCAGATTTGAAAGGCTGGTCCTCCAACTGCTCTCCAGGCATCTTTTCTGGCACTTCATCTCCCTCAGCTCCTCGGAGAACCAAGGAGCCAGGTAAACTCGGCGACGGGTCAGAGGCCGCAAAGGCACGACTCGGTCCAAAGCACCAGCGGCCGCCCTATCCCAGGTGGCCACCAGCTCTTCAGCTGTGTCATGAGTCAGAGCCTCAAGAAATGGCACAAGCTCCATCTGGAACCTATCAGGATCCATCAGGCACCAGGGGAGGAACCACCTAGTCTGTTCAGCCTCCCTGTGATGGGGTGTGGTGGTTAGAAAGTCAAGCCTAAGAAGGGAATGATCTGACCATGACAAGGGCTCAGTCGCTATCTCCCCTATCTCAAGATCATTTGTCCACTGACCAGAGACAAAAATCAAGTCCAGAGTGTGTCCTCCCATGTGAGTGGGTCCATGAATTAATTGGGTCAGGTCCATGGCCATCATGGAAGCAATGAACTCCCGGGCTGCCTCAGATGCTTCGCCGACAGACGGCAAGTTGAAGTCCCCCATGACCATAAGTCTGGGGGTCTCCACCGCCACCTCGGCAATCACGTTGAGCAGTTTGATGCAAAAGGGGCCCAAACCAAGTACTGAGTAAATATGCATGCTTATACTTCTCAGAGGTCTGATATTGTTCTATGTACAATCCTTGTTTTATTGATTTCATGTAATACTCTAATTTTCTGAGATTGTGAATTTGGGGTTTTCATGAGCTGTAAGCCATAATCATCAAAATTATTACAAATCAAGGCTTGAACTATCTCGCTTTGGATGTAAAGAGTCTATCTCATATATACGTTTCACCTTTTAAGTTGCATTACTGAAATAAACGAACTTTTGCACGATATTCTAATTTTTCGAGTTTCACCTGTATATGGAAGCTTCCTCTCTAAGGATCTGTGGACTAGATGAAAAGTCAGAGAGATTACCTGCCATGCCTGGATTTTGGAGATCCTCTTTCCAAGCTGGATCTTGGCTGGTCGACCTCCTGATCCAAACGTTTCATCTAATGCATGGGCTACAGCATAAATGGCATTGTAGATGTTGTAGCTTTCGCCTGTCATTCTCATCTCAAAAACGAAAGCTGGCAGATTCTGTAATTTCTCCTTTCCCGTACATGCGTCTGTAATTTCGGATATAAGGAGCGGCCATAGTTCAGGGATAATGCAGGTAAAGGCACCTTTCCACCAAGTCTGGAAAAAGGAATCCTCTTTCTGGTTCCAGGGGTTTAAAGACAGGAGGAAATGGCTGAATTCTGAGACATCACCTGTGTGGTCCCTAAACTGTAAAGCTCCATGCAAGGTTTTTACACTGCTAAAGAAGTTTCCTATTACGGTAAATTTCCAATTAGAACTTAGGATCCAAACATTCCGATATGGCATCTCTTCAAAGTTCAAGTCATCGAGAGCACTCATTACATTTGCTACGGTAGGGGAGTTTCCATACAGAATAATTACTTCAGCTTTAATACAAATTTTGAAATACAATGTCATCCTCATGAGATCAAGATTTTCAAATTCCAAGGATTCAGTGAAGGCCAGGCAGATCTCCTTCTCCTCCAGCATTGGCATCA
>WNWU01006363.1:0-12640 GCA_012654045.1 Ptyas mucosa | reverse complement strand
ACAGCCCAACAAATTTGGGCCCAATTGGAAAATTGCTACAGGCCCGTTTCAATTGAATCTTCGTGTTTGCTCATGTCTGAGCTCCACGGTTCGAGATTGAAACCTGGTGATCAAATTGGAGGACATTTGACCAAACTGAAAGGAATCAGAACAGAATTGAGAGAAAGAGGTCATAATATTGATGATATTCAAATGATCAGCATTATCATTAACTCATTGAGCTATGAATGGAAAGATGCTGTTACAAAAATTAATCAAGTCCCTATTGTTCAACGCACAGTGGACAATGTATGTAGACTGTTAATTGAAGAGGAGGCTTTCATGCTAGCCACGCCACATTTGAGGGAACCACCCGCATCAAGAGCTCCAGCGAGGCATCACTTCCGAGGAAGGGCCTATGCTCCAAGGATGCCAAGATGCAACATCTGCAATCGTGTGGGACATGCCACCCGGGATTGTCCCCAACGAGCACCAGCTCCCGTCTCATACCAGCCCAGAGGAACAGATTCCAGAGGCAGAGGCAGAGGTGGAAGACAAGGTCGTCGTGGTCCAAGGCGTGATTCACAAGCTCCACTTGCTACACTGGCAATAACCAACGATCCACAACCTCATCCAGAGTACGATAGACGGCTTTTGTGGACTTTGGACAGTGGTGCAGCATTACATGTTACCTACAGAAAGGAACTTTTCACAGAGATGCACGAGCCTGAACCTGAGCTACGAGAACTTTATTCTTTTTCCAATCATCCCTGTAAGGTCATAGGAAAAGGAACTGTTTATGTTGAAGAGCTCGATACATTCATCCCTGATGTTTATTACATACCAACAGCAAATAGCAATTTGCTTAGTCAAGCCCACTTATCTAGAGCTTTAAAGTTCCAGGTTCACCACCTTGAAAAAGCAAGTTACATAGTTAAAAATGGAGATATTGTTGCTGAAACTATGTTGATTGGTGGTGTTTATTACTTAAAGCCAAAGCCTAAATCGCAAGCACAGGCAAGTATACAATCTCCAAAGAAGGAGAGCACAGGCCCAGAGAGAGATGCTCCAGAGAGAGATCCTGTTGCTACTCCAAAGGCTCCTAAAGCCAACAAAAAGAAAATCAGGAAACAGGTTGCTCAGAGCAAGCCTGAGGTTCCTCATAAAACGATCAATGTTGAAAATTCACTAACTGGTAAACCTTTGCATTACAGGTGTATCCACAAATGGCATAGAAGATTGGGGCATGCCAGTTTCCGTGTTCTTAGCAAAATGCCGGAATTCGCAAAAGGTTTGGATCTAAAGGGGTGTAAGGTGTTTTTGGATTGTGCTGTCTGCAAGAAGGCCAAATCCAAAGCAGCAGCCATTCCCAAACACGCTACACGCCTGTCAACACGCATTTTTGATTTGGTACACACTGACATAGTTGGTCCATTTCCGCCAACACTTGGTGGCAGAAAATATTTTCTAACAATTGTTGATAATTATTCCAGATATGGATATGTATATCCTATGAAAGAAAAATCTGAGACTTTTCAGATCTTTAAAGACTTTGCAACCCTTGTTTCTACCCAACACCAAGTTCGCATCGCCAGAATCCAGAGTGATCGTGGTGCCGAATTCATGTCTCAGCGTTTCCAGGACTGGATGCGTAAGAATGGAATTATCCATCAGACTTCAGCTCCTTACACACTGGCTCATAACGGGGTCGTAGAACGACGACAGGGGGTCCTGCAAACCATGATGCGTTGTCTCCTAGAAGACGCCAACCTTAGTATGCCATACTGGGGTGAAGCTATCAAATATGCAAATTACATTGTCAACCGTACTTGGAGCAGTGTAATAAATCAGACTCCTTTCTTCATGATGTATGGTTACAAGCCAGATCTCAGAAACCTCCATATTTTTGGTTCATACGCTATGGTGAATATTCCCTTAGCTCAAAGAAGAAAAGATCCAGTAGCAAAGAGACTGAGATTTATGGGTATTGATGATAACTCAAAATGGAGCAAATTTATTGACTCTAAACATGTAATTGTGATTTCCCAATCTGCTAATTTTGAGGAAGATGTTGACTGGTCCAGGATTCATTCCAATGATCCTGGAGTTTACTTTCCTAGAGATGATGTTGTTGATGCCACGCAGCCTGATGACCAAGATTCACAGGCGAAAGTTCCATCCACTAGTTCTTCTCCACCCAATGTTCCGTCTTCGCGAGCCGTGGATGCTGATGCTAGCGACGAATGTGAGGACGAGGACGAAGCAGAAGAAGAATGGACTGTTGTTCCGAGACGTTCCAAGAGGGCCACAAAAGGAATCCCTCCACAACTATTTTCGTGGCAACTGACAAAAGCACCCTTGCCTTTGATTTGCAATGTTACACTTCCACCTGATACGTTCACACAAATCCAGTATCTTCCTGATTCAGAGCAAGAGAAGTGGTATGATGCAATGCAGGTTGAAATGGACAGTCTAAAGAAACTTAAGGTGTTTACTCCTGCAAAACCTCCAGAAAACAAAAGAATCATTGGCACTCGATGGGTCTACAGAATCAAAAAGAAACCAAATGGTGAGTCATTGTACAAGGCCAGACTTGTAGCTCAGGGTTTCGCTCAACGTTATCCTGAGGACTACACAAATACCTACTCACCGACAGTCAGAACTGAGAGTGTAAAAATTGCTTTAGCAACTGCAACTATCCTTGGTTTAGAAGTTTTCCAGTTCGACGTGGACACGGCTTATCTACATGCTAACCTAGATGAAGAAATCTACGTGAGAGGTCCTCCAGGGTTCCGACAGCAAGAAGGGGATACCTGGTTTCTACAAAAAAGTCTTTATGGTCTGAAACAGTCTGGTTTAATGTGGTACTTATGTCTTACTGACAAACTAAATTCAATGGGCTTTATTAAGTCCGAAACTGATGAGTGCGTGTTCACAAAAAGATCTAATAATGCATATGAAATAGTTCTTGTTTATGTTGATGACATTGTTTATATTGGTCCAAATAAGCAGATGAGTGAAAGTTTTGCCAAAGCTTTGCAGAGATACTTCACATTAAATCTTTTGGTCATATCAGCACTTATTTAGGTGTTCAGATTGACAAAACACAGAAGGGGTTTAGTCTTTCACAAGAAGATAAAATTGAACAAATTTTGCATCATTGCAACATGAAGGATGCTAACACAACAAAGACACCCATGCAAACAGATTTTCATAATTTGACACAAGAACCGAGTCCTGAGTTCGAGGATCAAACACTTTATCGTTCAGTCATTGGGTCACTGTTGTACATTAGTAGTTGGACCAGACCCGACATTGCACTTAGTGTTAATCTCTTGTCTCGACACGTAGGTAAGGCAAAACAGTTTCATTGGACATGTGTTAAGAAATTATTGAAATACCTAAAGCACACTAAACACATGAAGTTATTGTTAGAACCAGCACATACTGATTATGCAGAATTATGTTGTTATGCAGATTCTGATTGGGCGTGTGATAAGAAATCACGTAAAAGTACTTCAGGTTATATGATGTTCTTGAATGGATGTCCTGTTTATTGGCAAGTGCGTAAACAGAATTTTGTTTCTTGTTCATCTACTGAAGCTGAATATGCTTGTGTTTCAGATGCATGTAATTCTCTAACTTGGTTTGATGCTTTGGTCACAGATATCTGGACACGTCCGATCCGACCAATCACTGTGATGGAAGACAATGAATCAGTGGTTTATATTTCTGAATCACATTTTACAGGTTCTAGGTCCAGACACATTGACATCCGTTATCAAAACATAAAACAATTGGTGAAAAAAGGTTTTGTTAAAATGCAATATGTATCTACACATGATCAAATTGCAGATATCCTCAACAAGCCACTCCCAGCAGCTCAACACGAGTATCTGCGTAAGAAGATGTGCCTTATGTGATGATGTACCTGATATTCGCTCAACTGGCAAAGAAGGGGATTGTCACTGCATTCTTGTATTTCCCAGCTGAGCTGTCATTTTTGGTCTAATAGGCTTACTGTAGTTTTGCCAAGTTTTGTTATCAGTATTAAGTGCGCAAGCATGCATTCTTTTCTAGCCTCCATTATCCTTCTTCTTACTCCTTTGTTCTCCTGCCAAGAGGTCAGGCAGGAACGCCGGCAAGATGTAGCCAATTAATTAGATAGTAAGAGTTATCTTTATTTTTTTACTTTACAATAAAATGAGTTTTCTCTTAGAAATTCTTCGGGTTTTATTTTCTTAATGTATACATTCGAGGAAAAGCCTCGGTCCAAACCTCTAAACCAGGGTGCGATTATCCCAGAGCCAGGATGGGATCAATCAACTCCCTGACACTGGAGGCCATTCCAGCTACATACCTGTAAGAAGAAGATACAATGTAAATAAATGACCTTTGAATATACACGTGCTTGTGTATTAGATTTATTGGGCTCAATCCTTGAACAATTTCAACAAATATGGTAGCAGAGGATGGTTGGAAATAGCCCAAACTGATCCGAAGGATGCCAGGAAACCTTAAACTGAATAAGGAAGAAAAAAGAATAAATACCCGAGCATACAAAAAGAAAATGGAGGAACAACTAGCATCGACTGAAGCCACCCAGGCAGAGATGCCAGAGGCACACCAAATGGATCGGAAGAAAGCCTATCCGAAAGAGAAATCGACCCAGAGACCATGCTGTGCGGAGAAAATGAGCTCAAGAAAAAACTACTGGCCCTAATCGACTCGACCACGACAAAATCAAGCCTCGTCGCGGAACTCCAAAACCTACTTGAAAACCACGGAGCAGCGACGGAAGAAGGCAAAGACAAAACGGACCAAAACGACCAAAAAATGGTAAGAGACTCCCTTCCTTACCACATGCACCCCAAAGAGGCCGAATTTAAATTCGCGTCCTCTCCACGGCAGCCGTCTTGGTCAATGATGTCACCCAAGATGGCCGACCGACACCCAATAGGATCCCGTGGTTTGAAAACCATGGCGGGAACCAAGGCCTACCCCTGCAGAGCCTCCGAAAACAACTACGAGGCCATAAACTATACAGATCAGGAACCAGCGAGCTCGCCTACCGAGCTCGAAATAGACAAGGCCATGCAGACACTCACTGCGGTGTTCGGAGTGAAAGTAAAAGTAATAAGCTCCAACCCCGATGTTCCAGGGGAGCCCGGTGTGACCACCTACATGCATGGGGGCAACTGCAAGGAACATCTATGGAGGAAAAACGACAGGGCGTGGATGCAACCACCAATGCATCACGCCAGGAATCTCCCCAAGCCCCCACCAGGATACGTGGCGAAGCAAGAGGAAGTAAACAAATACTTACCGGCCCAAGGGATCCATCCAGGACTGTCGGCAGGCATGGACTTCGGCCCGGGACCTGACTTCACTCTACAAGCCGGACCAGGCCTCCAGGATCTTCGCCTGGCCTTCTCGGGCCCTCCGGTCTTCCCAGGCGGCGCAGTGGAATCTCCGGCATTCCAGACGGCAACTTGGACGACCTTCGGCCACCAAAGACCACCCAGAGTTGAGCCAAGAGCCCACCTCGACGAATGGGGCCTTCACCCAGGAGCTGCAGAGACGAGCTCCTACTACGGCGAACGCAGAGACAGAATGATCCAGGAGCATGCGCAGAGCCGAACTGCAAAGAGAAAAGAAGAGACCATAGAAGCAAGTCAGTACAGACTGACACCATGCATTCCCCTGCCTTATTGTGAGTTCCCTTTTGCTTTAAACCATGGACAGCAACTACCAGTAAGTAATATTTCTCACAATGCAGGAACATTACCAACTGACTTTCCAAAGTTAAGGATAGATGGATATAATTTCTTGGAGTGGAACCAGCAGCTCCAAGTTGTCCTCTTAAAGGAACATTTAATATTTTTAATCACAAACCCACCAGAAAAACCCTGGACTTTTCAATTGGATTGCATGCATCACAAGGCATATTATTTGTTATTGGCTAGTATTTCTCCAAGCATATACCCCAGTATTAGGCACAACTTGACTGTTTCAGAAGTGGTAACCTTTTTACACAATATGTTTCATAGTAGAAGTGTAGCCACCACAACTAGAATTACCAGGGAATTTTACTCAGCCAGACTTAAGGCAGGAATTTCAATGAGCGAACACATACTAGCCCTAAATGCTACTAGAGCAGAGTTGATTCAAAGAGGGGAGACTGACGGAGGGAAGCATGGTAAGCGTGATCATAAATTCATTAGATCACAGTTGGGACAATTTCATTATGCAATTAGATAGTTCCAACATAGAACGCATCACACTAGACATGTTAACCAGCAAGCTAATAGCAGAGGACAATTTAAGGAGGGACCGATCGATGAGTCGCAGAGATGTAAAAATCAGTAAAAGAGTGGAATTCCAGAGTAGGGATCACAGTGACACAGAGTGCTTTAACTGTGGCTCCAAAAATCATTACAGGAGAGATTGCCCTAGAAACGTGAGGGACATGGGACATTTCCGTACTAGGGATAGAGCAGAACACAGACCCAGACTCAATGAAAGGCAAACAGCAGAGAGCAGGTACAGGCACAGAGACTCCCCCAATCCCAGGGATAGAAGGGGACCCAGGGATAATTCCAGGGAAAGATACAGGGGCTCATTGTATGGATTGAGGGACCAAGATAGCACACAAGAATTCGCCAACATCCTAGATTCAGGGGCCACGAATCACACTACTTACAACTCAAAACTGTTTACATCATTCACAAAGGAAAAGTTTATAATTAACCAGGATAATCGGGATAATGTGCTAGTAACAGGAAAAGGCAGTATAAACATTCCAGAAATAGGAGAAGTAGAGGGGGTGTTACTTGTCCCGGAAATACCTTATAACATACTGGCTACATTAAAATTGAGCAGGGAGACGAGAACTGAGATTACTTTTAAAGAGAGGAAAGTGTTCATGACAAGAGAAGGAAAAAACGTTGGGAGAACCATGATTAGTGGGGGCCTACCCTATTTTCAACCTGACAATAGTGATCACCCCAAGGTGAATGTCAATACCAACGACAAGACAGATCACACACCCAACACTAGTGAAGGGAGCAACACTGAAGAAATAGAGGAGGTTAGCCATAAGCTAACCACCAACGATCTGGACACAAAACAAACACCAGACAAGGAAAAACCCTCGTTAGGTAAACCAATTCATGATGAATGTGCACACCTGTTGCACAGAAAGTTAGGCCATAGCAGTTTTCCGGTGGTTCAAAAAATGGTTAATTGTTCTGAAGGATTAAAAGTAAAGAATTGCAAGAATTACTTAGAGTGTTCGGTGTGCAAGTGTTCTAAGCTAAAAACCAAGGCCAGACCAAAAAAATCAGAACGCACCACTGACTCCGTTTTTCAAATGATACACATGGATTTGGTGGGGGCCCTAAGGCCATCCATCAAATACAAAAAAAGATTTTTTCCTGACCATCGTAGACAACTTTAATCGCTATGGTTTTGTATATACACTGAAACACAAACATGAGGTATTTCAGAAGTTCAAGGAATTTTATAAGAGGATAGAACTACAGCATAACATAAAAATCAGACAAATAATGACAGACAGGGGGTCTGAATTTATGTCAAAAGAGTTCTCCCATTGGCTCAAAACGCAGGGAATATTACAGTTCATGTCAGCCCCTTTTTCGCCTTTCCAGAATGGAGTCGTGGAGAAAAAGAACGGAACTCTGCAGACCATGATGACGTGTGTACTAGAGGATGCTGGGTTAGGACAGCATTTCTGGTCAGAGGCAGTCATATACTCCAATTACACATTAAACAGGTTATGGTGCAGTGTAATAGATAAAACACCGTATGAGATAATGTACAAGAAAAAACCACAGATAGCCCATCTTCACATATTCGGTGTCACCGCTGACGTACATATCCCCAAACAAATACGCAAAAAGGGAGACAAGGTTTCAAGAAGATTAAGTTTATGGGTTATGAATCAGGAACAAAAGGGTTCAGGTTTATTGATAGCAATAATAATTTTATAGTGTCACGCACTGCAGTGTTTCATGAGAATACAAATTGGTCGAGAATACATTTGAACGAGATACTCCCAGAAGGGAAACAAAGTGTTTACAACAAAAGTGTAATAGAACAGAGCGCAGAGGAAAACTGTAGACCAGGTGAGGTCAAACCAAAAAGTCAAGAAATAGAAATCAGGGAGTGGAAAGAAAATCATCCAGACATAAAGATAGAATCACTGACTGAAAAGGAAGCTAGATACTTACACGATACAGAAACACCACCCAAGAGGCCAGTCAGGTCCAATAGAAATAAAACCCCAAAGAGACTAGAAGACTATGTACTGTCACTTCACGCTAGCCACATAACACCCAATAACTACGAGGAAGTGCTAAAATTACCCAAAGAAGAAAGAGAGAGGTGGGAGCAGGCAATGGAAAAAGAAATGAATAGCCTGCGAGAATTAAAAGTATACACACCCGCCAAAGCTCCTAGCGACAAGACCACAATAGGTACCAGGTGGATATACAAAATAAAGTCACTAGAAGGCGGTAAAACACTATACAAGGCCAGATTGGTAGCCCAAGGGTTTGCTCAACGGTATCCAGATGACTATACCAACACATAGATATAAAACATAAACACGTCAGACAGCTCTCAAATATTGGGTTCATAAAAGTATTACATTGTGAGACGGAAGAACAAACTGCAGACATACTAACGAAACCTCTGTTAAACAAACAGCATGCATATCTGACATCGAAACTAGGTGTCAAATTGTCTGATACAACGTGTCATAATCTAAACACACATACTCCTACGGCCAGGCATTTAGAGGGGGATTTGTTAGATATAAATGCCTGCCCTTGAGTTCTAGAGATGTAAGGGTTAATTACCCAGGGACCCATTCACCCACTGACCCCTCCTTACCTTTGCTCCGCCCCTTGGGTACTTAAGGGTCATCCATGCGGTCTGGAGGCCATTCCAGCTACATACCTGTAAGAAGAAGATACAATGTAAATAAATGACCTTTGAATATACATGTACTTGTGTATTAGATTTATTGGGCTCGATCCTTGAACAATTTCAACAGACTCAGCCTTCCATCCTTTCTAAGGTGGGTAAAATGAGGACCCGGTTTGTGGAGGCAATAAGCTGACTTTGTATAAAATATACAAAAGTATGAAGGCTATTGCTTAACGCATTGTAAGCCGCCCTGAGTCTCTGGAGAAGGGCGGCATATAAATCAATTTTTTTTAAAAAAATGATAGCAGCCTTCCAGTAGTTTGAGGATCCGCCCCCAAAGAACAGGAGGGCCCACCTATTTTCCAAAGCACCTGAAGGAAGGACAAGAAACCATGGATGGAAACTCATCACGGAGAGAAGCAACAGTGAAAATGATTAACCAGTGGAACAGAAGTTGCCTCCAGAAGCTGTGAGTGCTCGGTCACTGGAGGTTGTTAAGAAGAGACTGGTCAGCCCTCTGTCTGAAGTGGTTTAGGGCTCCCTGCTTGAGCACTAAAAGTCCTCCAAGGTCCCTTCCAGCACAATTGGATTCTAAATTCCTTCTAGCACTGATAATGTTCCCCAGTTGGGTCAAGAGACGTCTGCAAGAAAATCTCCTCCTCCTCCTCCTCCTCCTCCTCTGCTGCATACTCTCCTCCCTTCTAGCACTGATGATGTTCCCTAGTTGGGTCAAGAGACGTCCACAGGAAATCCACCCAGCTCAGAGAGCACCAAGGACCCCAGTCCTCCTCCTCCTCCTCCCCTCCTCCTAGCACTGATGATGTTCCCCAGTTGAGTCAGGAAACGTCTGCAAGAAAATCTCCTCCTCCTCCTCCTCCTCCTCCTCCTCTTCGTCCTCTCCTGCATACTCATCTCCAGGGGTGAAATGTAAAATTTGTTACTACTGGCTCTGTGGGCGTGGCTTGGTGGAGGGGGGTAATGTGACTGGATGGGCGTGGCCAACTTTTTTTTTTTTTAAACTTTTCAAAACATTTTTTCTAATGCTTTGAAAAGCCTCTCTACCGATCAGGCAACTCAGCTGGGATCGTCAAGAGACTTTTCAAAGCATCTTTTTTACCATCTCTTCGGTCAAGAGGTTGCAGAAAAAAAATGCTTTGAAAAGCCTCTGAGGATCCCAGCTGAGCCGCGCGATCATCAGAGGCTTTTTTTTTAACTTTTAAAAGCATTTTTTCCTTGGAAGAGGTTGTAGAAAAAATGCTTTTAAAAGTAAAAAAAAAAAAGAAGCCTCTGATGATCGTGCAGCTCAACTGGGTATGGGGGGGGCGCAGGGATTTTTGCTATCAGTTCTCCGAACCACCCACCGCCATCGCTACTGGTCTGAACTGGGAGCATTTCACCCCTGCTCTTCTCCTTTCTACCACTGATGATGTTCCCTAGTTGGGTCATGAGAGGTCTGCAGGAAATCCACCCAACTCAGAAAGCACTGACTCCTGTCCTCCTCCTCCTCCCCTCCTCCTAGCACTGATGATGTTCCCCAGTTGGGTCAGGAAACATCTGCAAGAAAACCTCCCAGCTCAGAGAGCACCAAGGAGCCTGCAGTTCCACCTGAGCAGCAAAGATTCTCCCCTAAGAAAGGCCGGGTGTCAGTCTGTAAACCAGGAGGTTAGTAGGCATGCCCAGTGCTTCCTTTCAGCCAGAACAACCAGTAAAAGGGGGCAGGGGCAGGGGGGGCAGAGCCAAAACCCAGCTGGCTCATAAGAGCTCCGGAGAAGGAAAAGCAAGCGGCACTGGTTTTCCGTGATGCCCAAAAGGCCTTTGACAATTTGAATTGGGGGGCTGCCCCAGAGAGGAGGGGGTCAGACAAGGAATAATGGATGGAAACTGAAGAGGGAGAGATTCAACCTGGAAATAAGGAGGAAATTTCTGACGATGAGAGCAATCAACCGATGCAACAGAAGATGCCTTCAGAAGTTGTGGGAGCTTCATCCCTGGAAGCCTTCAAGAAGAGACTGGACTGCCCTCTGTCAGAAATGGTGGAGGGTCTTGGGCGGAGGAGGGGGCTAGACTAAGGTGACCAGATTTTAACATTGGTAAAGAGGGACACCTGTGGGTGTGGCTTATTTTGTGGGCGTGGCTTGGAGGTCATGTGACTGGGTGGGCGTGGCTAGCTGGTCATGTGACCGGGTGGCCATGGCTATGTGTATAGGGACTACTCAGAGGGCTGAAAAAAGTCATTTCTGACAGGTCCTCACACTTTTGACTGGTCCTCACACTTATGACCATCCTCACATTTATGCCCGTGCAGCATTCTTAAGTGACTTGGTTACTCATTTCACAACTGCTTCTCTTCACCATGGTGATAAGATAGGGCAAAAAATGTAAAATGTGAGGACAGTCGTAAGTTCGAGGACTGGTCACAAGTGTGAGGACCAGTCAAAAATAACTTTTTCAGCCCTCTGAGTAGTCCATGTGCACAAAAGGACTACCCAGAGGGCTGAACAAAGTCATTTCTGACAGGTCCTCGCACTTTTGACCAGTCTTCGCACTTATGACTGGTCATCATTTATGCACATTGTAGCATTCTTAAAAACGGTGTCACTCATTTCACAACTGCTTCTCTTCACCATGGTGACAAGATAGGGCAAAAAATGTAAAATGTGAGGACAGTCGTAAGTTCGAGGACTGGTCACAAGTGCGAGGACCAGTCAAAAATAACTTTTTCAGCCCTCTGAGTAGTCCATGTGCATAAAAGGATACAGAAATAAAGAGGGATGAAGGAAGGGAAATTAGAGTACGAGTGAGGTTAAGAGAGGGAGGAAGAGAGGAGGAGAAGAAGAAAGGAAGAGGAAGTAGGAAGGAGAAGAAGAGGGGGGAAGAGAAAGTAAGAAGGAAAGAAAAGAGAGAGGTGGTAGGTTTGAGGAGAAAGATTGCTGTACAATAAAAAAGATGAAAGGGAAGAAAACCAACCCCAAACAAATATAAAGATATTAAGATAAAGAATGAATTGTTAAACTTTAAAGAATAAAAGAGAACAAATATGAATAAATAGCAATAATCAGAAACACACATACAAACATACAATGTATTTTCTTTGAACAAAGTATTTGGCCTGTTATGGAATGAAGAGATTGAGAGTCATCCCAAAGGGCAAACAGAATCAGATTTTATTATTGCAATAATAGATTCAGAGTCCGATTCATACCTGGAAGTCTGAATGACCTATACATTACAAGACCCCAATTCTTATACTCTTTCAAACAAAGGAAACTGCTAACACAGCAGTTCTGGTTACACAGATACATTCGTTATTCAATTGACATCTCTTAATTACAAAAGTTTTACAATATCCTAACCAAAACAATCATAATTCAACTGTTCAGTGAAGGGTGGATAGTTAAAGTATCTCTTGTTGATAACAGGAAATCTTCAAGGATGAGAGTCCTCTTGACCCGGCCCTCTCATAGCTATATGTCACTGTCTGTTCCTATCTTCTGACATATGGGGGCCTCTTTATGGTGTTTGTCCTAGCCAAAAGGAATTCGACTGAATTGGTCCCCCTTCTAGTTGGATACATTTCCTTTCTTAATTAGACACATTTCTTGCTTGTAATACTTTGAGTAAAGAGGGCCCTTCAATGGTCATCTATCTGGACCCGCATTCATCATAATTGTTAGGATGTTCTTTAGATCGAGCCCAATAAGGAAGTATA
>WNWU01006362.1:0-10546 GCA_012654045.1 Ptyas mucosa | reverse complement strand
CTGTTGTAGCCGAAACTGACCCTCTGACCCCAAACCCTTCCCTTTCCGTTCCCCAATCCCCAGCGTCTCATTGGCCATCTTCCAAGTCACTCTCGTCATCTCTGCTACTTCAACTCACAGGAATGTCCCCCCTCCCATCCCATCTCCTAGGTGATATTATCTGCCGGGAAAATAAGTAGGTGAAAGTCAAGCTGCTTCTTCCTCTCTCTCATGTCAGCACTGGATCGAATGTAGTTTGGAGTGCTGACATCCGTCTGCTCCCCCTTCATTTTTCCAGGGAGGCCTGCTGCAAGAAAAAGAACAAGTTGAGTATCGTTACCCCGTCCGAGGGTGTGTCCCTCCTTCCCGCCTTGTCCGGGTGATCTGCATGGAATTTGGCTATAAGGTGGTCAGCTTGGATGTTTGTGCTCCTCACCCAGGAAGCCTCTGACAAGCGGTAACCCTTCCATTTAATTAAGTATTGGAGGTGCCCCCTGTGCCATCTCGAATTGAGAATTCGCTGTACCTCATAGTGAGTGTGGCCCCCAATGACCAGGGGCCTGGGGGGTCACATGGTGCCAGCCTTAAAGTTGACCCCACCACAGGCTTCAGGAGGCTGCTGTGGAAAACGGGGTGTATCTTTCCTAGTAGCCGGGGCAACTGCAGTTGTACTGTAACCGGGTTGATTACTTTTACTATAGGGAATGGTCCTATAAACTTCAGGCCCAATTTTCTGCTCAGGAGTCTAAGTCTCAAATACTTGTGTCGAGCCCTGCTAACTGCTTGACATGCGCATACTTTGTGGTACATCTCCGCTGTTATATCTCATATCAACAAACTGACTGGACTTCCCTCTTACCCTTCGCTGAAGTAGCGTGCAATAATACTGTGCATAGCAATACGGGGTTGACGCCATTTAAGGTAGTGATGGGGCGAGAGTTTGTAGCTATACTGGAGCTAGAATACACAACAGATACTTCAACTACGCCCCAGGAATGGGCTGGAAAACTCCGGACTTTATGGCCGCAGGTACGGGATGCACTGGATAAAGCAGCCCTTGAGTATAAAACCCAAGCAGATAAAAAACGAGACCCAGTTCGACCTTTACAAATAGGAGACATGGTGTATTTGTCAACTAAATATATTAAGTTACGAGTACCCAACCGTAAGCTGGGGCCAAAGTTTTTAGGTCCATTTCCCGTAATAAAAGTCATAAATCCTGTCACGGTTGTTCTCAAATTACCACCTTTGCTGGGGAAAATCCACCCCGTATTCCATTGTAGCCTTCTCAAGCTAGTCCCGAAATCACGAGATACCCCAGAACGCCCAGGGCCTGTAATAGAAGGGCATTATGAAATAGAGGAGATTCTCGATGCTAAGCTAAAATATGGGAAGCTTCAGTATCTTGTACGGTGGAAAGGGTATCCCTACGAGGAGGCATCATGGGTATCCGCGTCTGATGTCAACGCAAGGAGGTTGGTCAGACAATTTCACAAGATACATCCCCATAAACCTAGGTCTGATATTAAACCTTAACCTTTCTGTTACAGAAGGAGATGTGGTGAAGGGGAGCCGCCTGTCGAGCCCTGCTAACTGCTCGACATCGCTGACGCACGAGTGGGGTGAAGAGGAACGAACACTTCAAGCACAACAGAGGGGGGTGGTAGCACAGGTGTTTAGGCGGCCGTTTGCGGGGTGGGGGGATGGCGGTTGCGGCGGGATTAGGGTTTGTACCTTCTGACGGGCTACGTTCCTGCTGCTGAACTCCATGGAGGAGGTGTCGACTAGCAGCTGGGGAGCGCATCCGGAACTGCTAATTGGAAGCAGGGGCGTGGTTTTATGCCTGGCGTGCTCGGCACGGGATATTTAAATCGCTAGAAACCCAGGGCTTGTAACGCTAACTTCGCAGCGTCCTAGACGTTCGCAGCATGTGCCTGCCGCCAGCGCCCAATAAACCCATTTCGGAAAGAGCTGAACGGAGTGGAGTTTCTTTGGTTGCGCCGGGCTCGGGGGCCCTGAGAACTTGGTGGAGAGGTAGACCTTCTCTCCGACTTGAAATGGTCTTTGGGGAGTTCTGTGCTTGTCTGCTTGTTTCTTATAGGATTGTGCCGCCTTGGCCAACGCCCTCTTAACGTTCTCCCAGGTTTCTCTCAACATGGCAATCCAATAGGTCAAGCTGACTGAGGAAGGGGGCTCCCTCGGGTACTCTGGCATGGGGACAAAATCCATACCACTCACTATTTTAAACGAGGTTAATCCCGTGCTACTGTGGACAACATTATACGCGACCTCCGCAAAAGATAGGAGGTCTGACCAATTGGACTGTTGGTAGTTGACGTAGCATCTTAGGTATTGCTATATCATGGCATTCAGTCTCTCCGCCCCCCTCCCCATTGGTGCTCGGGTGAAACGCTGAGCTGAGGCCTTGGGATGACCCTATGGATTGTAAGAACTCCATCCAGAATTTTGCTGTGAACTGGACCCCTCGGTCGGAGATGATTCTTCTGGGTACTCCATTCAGGCGGTAGATGTGTTTCAGGAACAGTTTGGATAACTGGTGGGCTCAGGGTAGCCCGCTGCAGGGTATAAAGTGTGCCTGTTTGGAGAATAAGTCCAGATCACTGTGTTTCCACCACTCCTAGGCAGTTCTACTATGAAATCCATCGCAATCTCCTCCCATGGTCTTGTCAGTTCAACTACTGGCTGCAGCAGTCCGGGAGGGCATCCTGATCGTTTCTTCATCGTGGCACAGATGGTACAACTTTTTATATAACTGTCTACGTCCTTTCTCATGTGGGGCCACCAGAACTGTCTTCTTACTAATTGCAGAGTCTTCAGGAAGCCGAAATGTCCCACTGGTTTAACGTTGTGGCTCCTCTTGAGGATCAGGGTGCGTAGAGTCTGTGGGACATAGAGTTTTGTCCCCTTCCATGCTAGGTCATCTCTTTTTGTCAAGAGATGTTGATTGTCTCGAAACCAGGGGTCCGCCGATGTTTCAGTTTTGAGTCTTGTCGTTAAGTCACTTGCAAGTTGGCCCTGCTGGTCGCGACGTTGCTGTCTGGTGACCACTTGACCTACTACTTGGGTAGGGGGGATGATGGCATTCACTACCTGCTCCCGCTCACTGTTGTATTGGGGCATCCAGGAGAGGGCATCGGCCAGAAAGTTCTTCCCCCCGGGATGTGCTTGAGCTCGAACTTGAAATGATTGAAGTATTGAGCCCACCGGATTTGCCTGGGCGACAACTTCCGTGGGGTTCTGAGGGCCTCCAGATTCTTATGATCAGTCCAAACTTCGAACGGTCTCTGGCCTCCCTCTAGCAGGTGTTGCCAGGTCAGCAGCGCCCCTCTCACTGCAAACGCTTCCTTTTCCCACGCCACCCATCGCCTCTCTGTGTTGGTGAGCTTGCGGGAGGTGTAGCCACAAGGTTGTAGAATACCTTGGCTGTTCTTTTGGAGTAGCAGAGCCCCCACTGCCACATCGCTGGCATCTGCTTGGAAGACAAAAGGCTGTTCAGGGTCAGGATGCTTTAAGACAGGTTCTTTTGCAAACATGTCTTTTAGTGTTTCGAATGCCCGTTGGCAGGTCAGGTCCCACTGTAGGGGTTATCCTGGGTGGGGTTTCATTGCTGGACTCCCTGTCTTTAGGAGGTCCGTCAGAGGTTTGGCAAGTCTTGCAAACGAGGAGATGAATTGTCTGTAGAAGTTCGCGAACCCTAAGAAGCTTCGCAGTTGTCTGCGGGTGCGAGGGGGTTTCCATTGTAGAACTGATTGTACTTTGGCTGGGTCCATCTCTATCCCCTCGTTTGATATTCGGTAGCCTAAGTAGTCTAGCCGTGATTGGTGGAACTCGCACTTTGACAGTTTGACATACAGGTTCGCCCTCAGCAGTTTCTCCAGCACTTGGCGGATGAGGGGTAAGTGTTCGTCTATGGTTTCCGTGTGAATGAGAATATTGTTCAGGTAGACGAGGACCCCTTTGTAGAGGTGCTCATGTAGAACTTCATTTATCAGCTGCATTAACACCGCCGGGGCTCCCTTCAGTCCAAAAGGCATCACCTTAAATTGGAAACTCCCTAGGGGGCAGTTGAATGCTGTTTTCCACTCATCTCCTTTGCTGATGCGTATTCGGTAGTAGGCTTCTCGGAGGTCTAGTTTGGTGAAAACTTTTCCTTTGGCCAGGTGGGCTAGCATGTCCTTCATGAGGGGAAGGGGATATAAATTGTGTACGCAGACGGCGTTGATGCCCCTGAAGTCAACCAGGAGACACATAGAGCCGTCTTCTCTTTGAAGAGGACCGGTGCCGCGACCCGTGGTTTAGCTGGCTCAATGAAACCCCTTTGTAGGTTCTTGTCTATGTAGTTCCACATTTCTTGCATTTCATGGGGCGTCATGGCATATAGTTTAGGTTTAGGTAGTTTTGCTCCAGGGATGATCTCGAAGCCGCAATCGGCCTCACGGTGGGGGGGGGGTAGAACGTCACACTTGGCCTCGCTAAATACCTCTGCAAGGTCTTGGTACTCCTCTGGGATTTGTTTTGTGTCGTGGGAGCTGTTGGATGCGGCCGCCAGTTGCTCTGTTGTACCCTCAGGGAGGGGCCCATGTATTGGCGGCGTCTTCCTTTGCTGAGGTGGGAAGGATTGGGGCCCCTGCGTGGGGGGCATCTCCCCTGGTTGGAGCGGCAGGGGTTGGGGGCCCTTTGCAATCCTCAGCCTGCGGGTTCCCTCTTGCCACCAGATGATTGGGCCCCACTTGTCTAGCCACGAGAGTTCCAGTATGACTGGGTCTGTCATTTTGGGGGCTATTATGAACCAAATCGTTTCCCAGTGGTCTGCTAGCTCCAGCCTCACTGGCTCAGTCAAGTGTGTGGTGTAAGTCCCCCATTAGGGATCCATCAACTTGTTCAAATCGGATTGGGTGGTTGAGCTTTTTAGCATGGATCCCCAACTTTAGGACTGTGAGTAGGTTAATCAGGCACCTCGTGCAGCCTGAATCTATTAGGGCTTGGAAAGTCCGTTGGGTCCCTGTTTTCGGGGCTGATAGGCATATAGGGAAGAGAAAGGGGTGGATGGGTCCACTCACCATTGGGTCGTCTTCAACCTTGTCCTCGCTGTCATACGACTCGGGGGATTGATTTCCTTCATCTGGGACCCCTCTTCTTTTGGTCAGGTGGGCGAAGACCTCTGGGCCCTGGGGGGCTTTTCATGGCGTGTTGGTGGTGCGCTTGGGCCCTCGTTCCGGTCGTGCCCTGGGCGGTGGATCTGGCCTCAGTCTCGGGGTTCCACACACTGCTGCCAGGTGACCAATCCCCCCGCACCTGTAGCACCTCAGCGGGCTCCATGGGACGACCAGTCTCTGGGTGGGCTGTGGTGCTGCGGTTCCTTGTCTCCCGGGGGGTCCCTGGTCCGGTTGGCCTCTCTCCCTGCTATCTGGCTGCTTTGACATGTCGTTGGCCCGCAGTCCTCTGTCGACTTTTATCGCTACCTGGAACCATTCGGAGAGTCGGTTCAGGATGTCTCGATAAGCGGTCACTTGGGCAATTCGCTTATCTAGGCTTGTTCTAAAAAAATACACCAGTAGTCGCTCTGGTTAGGGAGGTAGGGTCCCAATGACTCTCCTGAATTCACGGATATGCTCTCTGATAGGCTTCCCCTTCTGCATTAGGTTCCTGAGCTCGTCCTCCACATAGGGGTCCTCTTCTGCCTCCTTGAACCGGGTTCGTAATAGTTGTAAGAACCCATCTGCGTCTTGCAATTGGGGGGCCCTGTTCTTGTAGAGGGCTGCTGACCACCTTCTTGCTTCTCCCTCCAACCCCTCTGAGATAGCACTGACTAGGGCTCTGGGAAATGGATAGAGGTGTCCATAGCGCTTGATGTAGATCTCAGCTGTGTCGAGGAATTGCGCTAGCTGGTCTGGGTCGCCATCGAACTTCCCTCTGAAGCGGGGTGGGTCCTCCCTCGCTGCTCTATCCTCCCAGTGCGGGGCGGTGTAAGCCTGCTCTCGGTGCCACTGGTCCTCTTCCTCTCCTGTCATTCTAGGGTAGGGAGGTAGTGTCCTGTCTCGGTGGCTCTGCTTGCTTTGCAAGGGGGTAACCCATGGATGCGGTTTTGGGCTTCCTCTCCTTCTGCTATTGGGGGGGAAGGGCTGTGCCTCCGTCTAGGGCGTCTCAATTCAGCAGGCTCTACTGGTCCCCCCCTCTTCTTAGGTCTGCATGATGGCCCCTCCTCCAGAAGGATGGCACGGTCAAACTTCTCCTTCAATTCATCTATGGGGCACTCGAGTGGCTTCCCTGAAGCTTTTTGGTGCCTGGCCTGCTGCCAGTCCCATAGCCAGTCTGCCCTCCCCAATTCACTCAGGGGTTTCCCCTTCCCCTGAACGTTCGGGAAGGGAAACTCAGCCTCTGCAGCTTTTGGCAAAAGCCCTGAATACTCATCTTTTTTCTTCTTGGTCTGTGGCACGCTCCTCTGACCTTGGCTGTTTTGCAGCTTTGCTGGGGGAGGGAGGGGATGAGGCCCCGAGGCATCCAAGCTGGCTGGGGTCAAGACTGGCTCTTTTCCAGTTGCCTGAATTAAACTTTCCTCAGATAACTTACTTTCTGCCATGATGTCTGGACTGCGTCTCCATTCGCTCCATATATCAGGAAGGGAACTGGAGGTTTGGAGGTCAGCCAGCTTGGCTTGGAAAGGAGTTTCGGCTGTCTGTCAGGTTACGATGTTATCTCAAATAAATTGCATTTCCAAACAAAAAGTCTTTGATGAAATCTTTCATTTATTGAGAATAACGATCTGTCCCGGACTCTGTTGTAGCCGAAACTGACCCTCTGACCCCAAACCCTTCCCTTTCCATTCCCCAATCCCCAGTGTCTCATTGGCCATCTTCCAAGTCACTCTCGTCATCTCTGCTACTTCAACTCACAGGAATGTCCCCCCTCCCATCCCATCTCCTAGGGGATATTATCTGCCAGGAAAATAAGTAGGTGAAAGTCAAGCTGCTTCTTCTTCTCTCTCATGTCAGCACTGGATCGAATGTAGTTTGGAGTGCTGACATAAGATTCTTAAATGTTTTAAAACTTCTTTCCCCCTTTTTTTTTTTCCAAAATCTTCAAGCCCCTCAGATCTTCAGCCGCTAGTAAAGCTGGGGGTCTTATTTATAAATGTCCTCATTAACGCGTTGTTCTCGCCTGGGCTGGTGTCACTCACCCGGCTCCGAAGCATTTCGTCCTTTCTTCCTTCCTCCTGCACTTTGCTTGTTCTGATCTGTCGTAGTTTTGAGGCAGCCACCATGGCTGCTGTCCCCCGCCACTGACTTAGAGGGTTGCCTCCGGCCTCCAAGGAACTTGCCCATTCCTCTCGGCTGCCCAAGGGGTCCCTCTCTTTCCCCTGTCCCTTCAGGACAGGGTAGGTCCGCAGACCTCTCAGCGGCAGTTAGCCAGTCGGGGTTTTGGTGGGGCTCATTGGAGCCCCGCCATGTCCCCGACTGCATCCCCACGACGCCAAACCAGAAGATGATTGAACGCTACTTGAGATGCTATGTTGATTGCCAACAGAAAACCTGGGCTAGCCTCCTTCCCTTTGCAGAGGTGGCGTATAATAATGTGGTTCATGGGAGTACTGGATTCACCCCCTTTGGGGTAGTTAACAGGATTGAATTCGTAGCCATACATGAGTGGAGCAATGACCCCCAAAACCCCAAAACCCCGAAGGAGTGGGCCAATCCAATACCTGATGTCTGGGGTTCAGTCAAAAAGGCATTACAGAAAGCAGTTGAAATGTATAAGAAACAAGCTGACAAAAAACAGGTAATGCCAAAACCCTTTAAGATCGGGGATATGGTATACCTCTCAACCAAATATATCAAATGAAGGGTGCCCTGCAAAAAATTAGGACCAAAATACCTGGGCCTGTTCCCGATTATTTGAGTAATCAACCCTGTAACAGTAAAGTTGAAGCTCCCATCCCTTCTGGACCACATACACCCCCTATTTCATAGCAGTTTGCTGAAACCCGTAGAATCCCATAAAATGAGACCCATACCAAGCCTTCCCGGAGCTGTGGGAGGGGATCACTATGAGATAGACGGCATTCTCGATTCGCGATTGCATCGGGGCAAACTCCAGTATCTGGTCCGGTGGAAGGCGTACCCAATCACCAACGCATCCTGGGTACCTGGCAGGGAAGTGAATGCCAACAGACTCTTACAGCAATTCCACCGCCGTCATCCAGACAAGCCTGGGGGAGTGGCACAGGGCACGTGCCCCTGGTAGAGGGGAGCCACCTGTGGAGCCCAGTTCTCGGGCTCGCCACAATTGAGGGGGACAACGCGGGAGTAGCGGAGGCGAAGGCAGCAATACCTGGCAGAGGTGTAACCTACCAGCACGTGTCCTGGATCGTGGGAGACGCCGAAGAGCCCATGCATCTCTTGGCTGAACACTGGCCTGGAAGGCTGCCGGGGAAATAGCCTGACATACTTCTTAGTCATCTATGCCAGATGTTAGCTGCCGGGGGGGGGGGGGGAGGTGTAGGGTACTTGGGTAATTAATGGTTTGGTAATTGGATAATTAGAACAAAAGCCAGATAATTGGGGGTGGAGAGTGGGGGATAAAAACAGCGCTGGAAGGTGGCTGCTCCCAGTGCTGACTTCACATGTCTTATTGCATTTTCACCGAGTTCTGTGGCTTGCCTGTAACGGATGAAATAAAGACACAGCTCCAGCTACCATTGTGGTCATGTCGTGTTGGCTTTATTGTAGTTCCAGCCAGGTCAGCCCTAACAGGCTGAGACCCAAAATTGTTGGGGGCAATATCTGTAAACTGCTTAGAGAGGGCTGTAAAGCACTGTAAAGCAGTATATAAGTCTAAGTGCTATTGCTGCTATTGCTATCCTGGCAATAAGAGCTGAATCTTCTTAATAGCCTATGTAATCCTACTTGTGAATACAATAATAAAATATCAGCACAGAGCAAACTGTGCTGCCCCCGGAAATGCACAAGATCTCCGACCTCCGTGTATTTCGCTGTGCCCTCAAGACCCTGCTGTTCCGCCAGGCTGGACTGTCAATGTAAATGATTTTAAATTGGGTGTTTTAAATTTTTGGGTTTTAATTTGGCCCGAAATTATTTAATAATTAATAATTTTAATTATTTTTTTAAATTGATGTCTGTATATTTTCTGTGTTTTTAATAGGCTGTACACCGCCCTGAGTCCTTCGGGAGAAGGGCGGTATAGAAATAAAATTATTATTATTATTATTATTATTATTATTATTATTATTATTATTATTATTATTATTATTATTATTATTAATTATTACATTATGTATTTAGGATCATCGGCATATGTACTATGGGATCCTTCATTAACCCTGGCAAGTCATTGATATATAAACTAAATAATAATGGGGCCAGGATACACCCTTGCATTACCCCTTTATTTGGTGAATCCTGTTAGTCAGACCCCCATTAATCCCATACCGCACCCTCAAACAGGTACTTGTGTAAAGGGCTTTAATCAAAGCCAGCCATCTAGGTTCTATTTTAAGAGGTGTCAGTTTACTCCATAGTACTTCTCTGTTTACCATATCAAATGCTGCTGTGAGGTCTATAAAAGCAGAAAACAAGGGTCTCCTCTTATAGGCATATTTGGCAATTAGTTGGTTCAAGACAAAGCAGTTATCAATGGTGGATCGGCTTTGTCTAAAACCTGCTTGTTCTTCTGCAAGGATATGGTTTTTCTCTACCCAGATTTCAATTCTATTTAAAAGGAACCTAGCATATATTGTTGCTACAATGTCAATCAGACTGATGGGCCTATACTGTAATTACTAGGATCCTTTTTATTTCCTTTTTTATATATGGGGACAACTATTGCCATCTTCCACCCATCTGGTATATGGCAGGTGTTATTTATATATGTAAAAAGACCTGCCAATACTGGACCCCACCAATTGGGAAATTTCTTAAATAATTCTGCTGGCAAAAAATACTCACGTGACCTGGGGCTTTATTGCTCTTTAAGCTTTTAATGATGGATATTTTATTGTCAGTTGGGGAGATTTTTGGCAAAATTGATTAAATGGAGAAAAGGGCATGGTTGAATTTGCTTTTTAAATCCTGTCAGCATTTCTCTAGATAAAAAGTGAAAGATCATTAAAAAGATCACCAGTATTGTAGAGCTGGGGCAATTTTTGCACTGCCAGTTTGAAACAATCTCAAAATTTCCAATGGAAAGAGCACATAAAAGAGGCATGGATGACTTTCCTACCTTTCTGTAGTTGACTAGGTTGTGCCAGTTTGATGAAAGGTGGATGTCTCAGCTCTCTTCTCCCTGAGATACTCTGCTTTTTGCACCCTGGTGCCTCCACCTTTCTGTCTTAATGTAGCTGCTTAGTGATTTCTGCTGCCATTGCCTATCAGTCACATGGATGTGTTTACCTGATGTTTTCCCACATAACCCTGGCATGTGAGACAGGTAAGAATTTCACAGACTATGCCATTAATGTAAATAATGCGGGTTCAGCTAGATGGCCACTGAAGGACCCTCTTTATTCACAGTATTGTAAGAAAGAAAATGT
>WNWU01006361.1:0-12371 GCA_012654045.1 Ptyas mucosa | reverse complement strand
TTTCTGATGCTTTTTTCAGCCTCTGAAACCTCCGTTTGAGAAACTGGACGGGGCTGCATTCGGAGTATAAGACGTAACCAGATTTTCACCCTCTTTTTTTGGGGAAAAAGGTGCCTCTTATACTCTGAAAAATACGGTAACAACCGTATTTCTGCCCTAATGATTTCTTCCAACAACCAGTTTACCAAACTGCTCATAAAGTTAACAACCGGTTCTCCCGAAGTGGTGCAAACTGGCTGAATCCCACCACTGCCTACGTGGTTGGGGCAGGGTATTTTAAGGGACCTCCTTATTCTGGAAAATATTTGGGGGAGTTTGGGAAGCTGAGTGATGAAACTGGTTTAAGTCAGAAAGGCCACGCTGGTTCAAAGTGCGGCATTGTGAGCAGTAACAGGCGCATCTCCCTGTGTCCAGGTGTCCTTGCTGCCCTGGAAATTGCATTGGCTACCAGTCAGGGCTGCCTCTGTCCATTTCCTAGGAAAGAAAAATCCTCAGCTCCATAGATTTAGAGTCAAGTACTTTTACTAGGAACGAATCGAAAGCAAGAAATTCCAGGCGAGCTCTGGGGCAAAGCGCGTGAAAGCAGCAACTTGAAACAAACTGGAGAGCCGAACCCCCTTGTAGCTAGGCAACCAGACGGCTACTGCATACCAATGCTAGAAGAACTGGTGTTGGAGAGAGAAGCGAAGTTCAGGCTGTAGTTGCAAAGCTGCAGTGAAAAATTCTCCACTGACCCTCCTGCCTCTTCTGTGGCAGCGAGCCTTCCAGGTGCAGTTCCAGGTGCTGATTGTCACCTACCCAGCCCTTCATCAGGCCTGGTGCTTATTTGAGGGGCCGCCTGTATCCAGATGTTTCTGCCCATCCGGTCCCTTTGGGCTGAGAAGATGAGCCTCAGTGGAATGAGTGGTCCCCTCAATAAAATGCTGCCATTTTGGGGGGCCAACTTTCAGCCCTAAGAGCAGGATAGGAACCCAAAGCCACATAAGTCTAAGGCTATTTCTAATAGAGCTCTTTGCAAGTCTGAATGTGCTTCCCTCTTTCCTCAGTTTACCTTTCTGGGGATTAGGATGGAGCCAGTTTGAAGCTTTTTCTCAGGTTAGCCTCTTGGAATGAACTATAAATATCAAAGCAAAAGAACATCTATTGCAAATCGTTTGAGATCATAGACAACATATTGTCATCTGAATATAAAAATATACAGAAATTTGCCTTCCCAAATAACCAGTTTTTAAGCATTTCCTGGTACTTTCCTGTGTAAGATCATAAAACAAGCAAGAGAATATCAGACAACCTTATCTGCCTCCTCAGTCAATAATGAGCAAGTCATCATCATGATCTATAATGAACGAGTCAGAATCTGTCACTGATTCTCACCCATCCTTCATTCCTTAATTTCTATCCATCTTTCTTCATAACTGAAAAAGGATAATAAAGTAGGAAGCATAGAAAGAGTAGGAAACTATTATTAATGTCTAGATAATCTTGCTTATTAATAAAGTATGTCTCACAATTATTTAATAGATTCATGTGCCTCATGTGCCTCAGAGTATTAGATATTTGTTATGAAAAAACCCCTCTAATACTTCATTGAATGTAAAAGTTAGTAGGAACTCAACAAATCCTCAGAGATCTAGGGAAATGAGCATGCTTAAAAACACTGACATATTTTTTTTAAATTTAAATCCCAATATATTTTTAAAGCTTCATTGGATGATAATAATGTGTGAAACTGTTGTGGTGGAATAAAATATCTATGTTTATTTCCAGATTGATCAATGGGGCCTCAGTGAGGAGAAAGGAATGAATGAAAAATAAAAGTGTGAGGGATAGTTGCTGATAAGAGATAACTTGTGATTAGTCACTGTACTTAGTTTCCAATTATTTAATGGACAAGCCCATCCTCCATTTCATCATTTTTTAGAAATCAGATCAAATGAAAAAAATAGTTTCCAATTTCCACATAAATCACAAATTCTTGTGCCTCATTATATTTTCTCTACAATTCAGATGGGGCCTAAATAAAATAATGAAGCACTTGGGGAAAAAGATGCAAGCCAAGAGACCAGCCCCAGAGGCCAAGATGGAGAAGATCTCCACGGCCACCATGGACTTCCCTTTGGTGCTCAGGTAGGTGGGGAGGAATGAGATCCAAACACTGCAAAAGACCAGCATGCTGAAAGTAATGAACTTGGCTTCGTTAAAGCTGTCGGGCAATTTCCTGGCCAGAAAGGCCACCGTGAAACTGACACTGGCCAGGAAACCCATGTAGGCAAGGACAGTATAAAACATTAAAGCTGAGCCTTCGTTACATTCCAAGATGGCCTCTCCTACCAAGGAGTGGAAGTCCCAGTTGGGAAATGGGGGAGAAGTTACCAGCCAGGTGGCACAAAGAACTCCTTGGACCAGGGGACAGGCTAAGACAATGGAGTTGGTCAGTGGTTTTCCTAAGAGTTGCCTTGTCTTATTCCCTGGTTTGCTAGCCATGAAGGCCAGAACCACCATGACAGTTTTTACCAAGACAGAGGAAACTGCAAGGGAAAAGAGAATGGCAAATGTAGTCTGTCGGAAGAGACAGGTGAACTTCCCAGGTTGACCAATGAAGAGGAAGGAGCAGAGGAAGCAGAGTATTAGGGAGACCAGGAGGATGTAGGTGAGATCTCGGTTGTTGGCCTTGATGATGGGTGTATCATGATGTTTATGGAAAATCACCAGAACTGAAAATGTGATGAGAGAAAGAAAAAGTGATAGAGAAGCCAAAGTGTATCCCAGGGTCTCTTGATAGGTGAGGAAGTGGATTGTCTTGGGAAAACATTGGTCCTTGTCTTTGTTGGGATATTGGTCTTCTGGGCAGGGGTCACAGTGGGGTGCATCTGAAATGAAGAGTCAAAGGATTAGACAAAAGATTTCAGGGGTATCTGCCATGAATATTATCATTTCCTCATGAGTAACATGATTCTTCCCTTTCTCTAGTGGACAACACACAAAGCTCTTGTTGGAATGACCCACTGCGAATTTTCTGGTGCATCAAAAAAAAAGGAAAATCATCCTTCATTTGCAATGACCCTGGGGATACCTTACCCAGAGAAATCAGGATCTGTTCAGCTCCAGCTGACCTGGTCAGTTTGCTGAGGAAAAAAGGCCTCTTCCAGTAGAATGTAATATTTAGGCTCTGACCCTTGGCTGCTTCCCCTTCACCCCCAGCCACCCAGCTCAGACAATTGTCAGCCAGTTTTCCTCCTGAATTTGTCTAAGGTGTCTAAGGAGACTCCTGGGAGCTAACAGACATAGATAGATGGTTCTCCACTTTCTCTGACAGGTCTATCCATTCTCTTGAATAGCTCTGATGGAAGAAGTACACCCTTAATCAGGGATTTCCAACCTGGGGGTACAAGACGATATTTCAGGGGGTAAAAAAACTTTAGAAGTTTCAAAATTATAGTTTATGTGCAAATTATATGCATATGATTATTAATTTTTGTAAGGGGTGTGAGAATATATCAGAAATGTTCTAGGGGTGTGAGGTACAGAAAAAGTTGGGAATCCCTTCCTTAAATAATAAAAAACAAAGCTTGATACTTTCAGAAAAAAAATTGCCAGCTGATGGGATGTGACAGCAGGAGTGGAAAAGCTAGTAGAGGACCCAGAGGTTGTTCCCTGAAGCTACCACACATGAAATTGTAGAAGAGCAGAAAGGAGGCCTGTGGGGGAAGGACTTAGATCCTGGCAGGACTTAGATCCATCAAATGAGAGTTTCTGTTGAAAAGTATGAAGAACCTCAATCCTACCAACAATGACAAAACTAACATTTAGATCTACTGAATGGCTATTTACATCCTGGAAGATCTACATTAGAAGTGTGCTCTACCTGTCTGATTAGAGATGGTTCCTTCTGGACAAGGGGCACATTGGTAGCAGCAAACCTCCTCGCCCTCTGGAACTCTCCTCCTCTCTCCTGCCTGGCATCTCTTCTTGCCACACCTGGCAAAGGGCACCTTCTATGAGAGAAAAGAGAAATGCTTGTGGTGGCTGCAGCAATTACCATTCTTTGTTTATCCATTTCCACATTCCCATTTCCCTGTTCAGAAATAGCTGACCAGGGTCTAAGAGAAACCAGAAAAAGCTCCCGGGTGGACTCAGGCCTCTGGCACTCCTGATCGACCAATGGATGCTGAACGTTGGATCTTGAAGCTCAGCCTGCAAAGGAAGTCTTGTGATGTTGAGCTACAGCTTTTCTCAAACAAAGAATGATGAGGATCCAACTGACCAGGAATGGTCCATGGGAATCTCTGTCTGATCTTAACTGTATCTTGGGTTTCAAGCAGAAGTTGGACCTTTCGCAAATGATGTCTCAAATTTATTAGCCTCAAAAGCAGATTTTTCACCAAATTTTGAAAGCATTTTCTGATTTTTAGACCTGTTTTCAGGTTAGAAGGATATTCAGCACCATCAGGAAAGAGTGATTCCTTCCCCAAAGTTATGACATTTCCTTCCAGCTCACCTCTGTCACCCAGACAATTGCATCGGAGTTAATGTTGAAATCCTGGCCTGGAAGAGCCCTGGGATCTATTCCACCAACTTTCACAGGGACCAGAGATTGATTGGGGAGGAGAAGCCAGTTGACAAGATCATAACGACCAGATCCCAGTCCATCTTCTGAGAAGGAGATTTCCTCTCCAGCACTGTTGTTGAAGTGGACCTTCCTCAAATAGGGAAGGATCTGAAAGAAAAGAGACCTTCTGAAATTGGAATCCTTGGCTGAAAGGCAGAAACAGACATTATGGCTTCTATCATTCTGTGATGGCCACATCTTGTATGTCTGAGAAGCAATGCCATCTTGCAATACTTGGATGCTACGTTCTCATTGGTTGAGATAGGAACAATCAGGGGTTTGAATGGCTAAATAATGTATATCAGAATAGTCTATAATTCTGACTTTCTCCACCTGATTCACAATAATGCCGGAACCAAGTCTGGCCAGGTGGAAGGAAGTGCCTGGCTTGAGTTCCCTCTTCACTGTCCAGAGAGGACCAGTGTGGAGGCTTTGAGGCAGGAAGTTTGAGGAGTTTCAGGCCAGGAACCCTTGAGGACCATTTTGGTCCCTTCTCTCTCAGCTGAGGTTGATGAAGTCTTCAGTCCCCAAGAAGATGAATAGTAGAAGAAAGAGTAGAAGAGCCTTGGATAGTACAGTGGTCTAAAGCCCTGTACAGTACAGTGATCTAAATCCCTGTTATTAACATCAGCTGCCTGCAATTATTGCAGGTTCGAATCTCACCAAGGCTCAAGATTGACTCAGCCTTCCAGCCTTTCTAAGGTAGGTAAATTGAGGACCTAGTTTGTAGGGGCAATAAGCTGACTTTGTATAAATATACAAAAGTATGAAGGCTATTGCTTAGCACATTGTAAGCTGCCCTGAGTCTCCGGAGAAGGGCGGCATATAAATCAAAGTAAAAAAAAAAAAGAGCAAAGGAAAGAAATGGGGTGGGGTCACAAGGGATGCCAGAAACATCAACCAGGGTTGAAATGAACTGAGCCGAGTGTCTTTGTATCACTTAGAATCAGGCTACACACTGAGGGAAAATGAGGAGGTTCTACAAAAAATGCCGAGTAGCACCTGGCATAAAGGCAGCCAGGTTATCCTCCTGATCAGGGCTGACCCCTCCGTCCCTGGTCACCACACGAAACTTAGCACGGTGTTGAAGACTTTCAAGGCCACATATGAAGATCTTCCCTCTCAGGAAATTATGCTCAACCGGTTTAGGTTACTTCTCCTTTCTCCCCTCTATCCCTTATATATTTTTTAAACACCAAGAGCCTTGGTGGTTCAGCAGACTAAAGTGCTGTTAACTAGCACCAGTTGCCTGCAATTACTGCAAGTTCGAATCTCACCAGGCTCAAGGTTGACTCAGCCTTCCATCCTTTCGAGGTAGGTATTTATTTATTTATTTATTTATTTATTCAATTTATATGCCGCCTTTCTCCAGAGACTCAGGGCGGCTTACAATGCATTTTAAAAAAAAACCATTATAAAAACATTTAAAAATTAAATCATTAAAACCCATTCACACCATTCATGGCCAGATCTCATAAGATCGCAACAGTGAGATCAACGGCCCCAGGCCTGCCGGAAAAGCCAGGTCTTCACTGCTTTCTGGAAGGCCAATAGGGTGGGGATGGTCTGGACCTCAGGAGGTAACTGGTTCCAGAGAGCTGGGGCAGCCACAGAGAAGGCCCTCCCCCATGGGCCTGCCAGCTGGCATTGTTTAGCTGATGGGACCCAGAGGAGACCAACTCTGTGGGATCTTACTGGTCGCTGGGAGCTATGCGGAAGAAGGCGGTCTTGAAGATAACCTGGCCCTGAGCCATGTAGGGCTTTAAAGGTAATAACCAACACCTTGAATTGTGCCCGGAGACCAATAGGGAGCCAGTGCAGCTCGCAGACAACTGGAGTAATGTGGGTGTACCTAGATGTACCCACGACAGCTCGCGCAGCTGCGTTCTGGACCAACTGTAGTCTCCAAACACTTTTCAAGGGTAAAATGAGGACCCAGTTTGTGGGGGCAATAAGCTGACTTTGTATAAAAAAGAACACCGCGGGGGGGGGGGGGGGGCAAAAGCCCTACTAAGCAGGTATATATAAAAGTATGAAGGCCATTGTTTAACGCATTGTAAGCCGCCCTGAGTCTCCGGAGAAGGGCAGCATATAAATTGAACTAATAAATAAATAAATAACTAAATAAATAAATTGCTATTTTAGTCTGTTCTGAGATGCAATGATATGAGAGACTTGGTGGCACAGTGGTTAGAGTGCAGTAGTGCAGGCTACTTCTGCTGACTGCCGGCTGCCTGCAATTTGGCAGTTCGAATCCTACCAGGCTCAAGGTTGGCTCAGCTTTCCATCCTTCTGAGGTGGGTAAAATGAGGAGCCAGATTGTTGGGGGCAAGAGACTGACTCTGTAAACTGCTTAGAGAGGGCTGCAAGGCCACTATGGAAGCTTCCTATCTAAGGATCTGTGGACTAGATGAAAAGTCAGAGAGATTACCTGCCATGCATGGACGTTGGAGATCCAAGCTTCAATTTAGTTGTTCGACCTCCTGATCGATGCATTGCATGCAGTGCATGGGCCACAGCATAAATGGCATTGTAGATGTTGTAACTTTCCCCTGTCATTCTCATTTCAAAAATGAAAGCTGGCAAATTCTGTAATTTCTCCTTTCCTGTACATGGTTTTGAAAATAGGGACATAGGGAACGGCCATAGTTCGGGGATAACGCAGGTAAAGGCACCTTTCCACCAAGTCTGGAAAAAGAAATCCTCTTTCTGGTTTAAGGGGTGTAAAGACAGGAGGAAATGGTTGAAGTCTGAGACATCACCTGTGTGGTCCCTAAACTGTAAAGCTCCATGCAAGGTTTTTACACTGCTAAAGAAGTTTCCTGCTACAGTAAATTTCCAATTAGAACTTAGGATCCAAACATTCCGATGTGGCATCTCTTCAAAGTTCAAGTCATCGAGAACCAGCATTAAATTTGCTATGGTAGGGGAGTTTCCATACAGAATAATTACTTCAGCTTTAATACAAATTTTGGAATACAATGTCATCCTCATGAGATCAAAACCTTCAAATGCCAACTTTTCAGTGAAGGCCAGGCAGATCTCCTTCTCCTCCAGCATTGGCATCAGAGATGAGATGAAATGTTCTCCAGTGTCATCTTCGGAGGCCACCAGTCCAACCCAGTTCCACTGGAAATGCAGGAGCAGCTGGACTAAACCCACACACTCAGGGAATTCACTGGGGTTAATCCGGAAGAAGGAAGGGTAAACTGGTCTGTATTCCTGAGGGATCTCAAAGCCAACCCCGAGCTGCAGAAAGGGAGATTCCTCTTTCAAAGACAAAGTAAACTTTGATGGGGGCTTCAAGGGTGGGTGTGTCACCATTGCCTGGTTTATTGCCCCCACCACTCATGAAACATGTTAAGCTTAGGATCTAACCCAATAACTCACGATGTCTGGTATTTAGTTTTCTTTAAATCTTTTATTTTGATTTTGTCAAGTTGCTAGACCTCATCGAGGAGAGAATAACTGATTCCCTATTTCCTCTCAGGTACACATCTGGAACCACTGGATCGACACGTGCTGGCTCCTTATATACCTTGTGGGAGGAGTTAAAGGTAAGGAGGCATGATGGGAAAAGGGGAGGTGTAAAAGGGTATATGGGTGAGCTTAGACATTTACTTAACAAACCCCCTCTAAATGTCTAACCTGGGATGGTTGTTCTCTAAATACGGTTACGTTAGTTATATACACTGAACGATATTTACCAATGTACACATATTTTTGAGGTGAGATAGGAATGTTGCTTTTGCGCTAGCGGTTTTGTGAGTATGTCTGCGATTTGTTCCTCTGTGTCACAGTGTGTTGCTCTAATGAAACCCATTTCTGAAAACTGTCTAACGTGTTTATACTTGATGTCTATGTGTCTAGACCTTTGCCCTACTGCGTCTGCCCTTGAAATTTCTATGGCTGCCTTGTTGTCTTCGTGAATCACAATGGGGTACAATGGCTCGGTCCACACGTCATTGAGTAAGTCGTCGAACCATACGAGGTTATTTGCGGCCTTAGACAGGCAGATGTACTCAGCTTCGGTGGTGGAGGTGGCCACTAGTTTTTGTTTTCCTGTGTACCAATGTATGGGGCAGCCGTTTAGGAATAGCACGTATCCTGATGTGCTTTTCCTGCTTTCGACGTCTCCGGCCCAGTCTGCGTCCGCGTAGCAGCTTAGTTTCGGCTTCAATGAATGGTCTGGTTCTAGACAGAGCTGGGCGTTGATGCTGTACTTTAGATATCTGAGAAGTCGTTTGATGGCTTCCCAGTGCAAAACTGTGGGCTTGCTCACATGCCTGGACAATAGGTTGACAGCCAGGGCGATGTCCGGCCTGGTCCAGTTGGCAATATAAAGCAGTGAGCCTATTGTGGATCTAAATAACTTGTTGTCTGTAAAAGGTTCTGCCTCGTTGTACATGTTTTTTACAAAATCTGGTTGCATTGGTGTTTCACAGGGTTTTGCTCTTGACATGTTGCATTTCGATAATAGTTCATTAATCTTTTCTTCTTGCGAGAGCCGGAAACCTTTGTTTGTTTTGGTTATTTGTACGCCCAGGTATCTGTCTATGTTCCCTAGAGATTTCAGCGAAAAATGGCTTCCTAGTTCAGTGGCAAATTTTTCACACTTGGTCTTCTGTTTCCCTATATACAGAATATCGTCCACGTAGACCAGGACCCCCTCGAATGCCCCGTCTTCCTTTTTTGTGAAAAAACACTTGTCGGCTGATGTGGCTTTGAAGCCCATGGTATTGAGAGCTTTGGCTAGGCACTCATACCACCTTTTCCCTGATTGTTTGAGTCCATAAAGGCTCTTGTTTAGGAGCCACGTGGTGTTTTCCCCCTCATTGTATCCGGGTGGGGCTTTTACGTATATTCTCTTGTCCAGTTCTGCGTGGAGGTATGCGGTTTGTACGTCAAATTGGAAAACCTCCAGTCCTAGTACCGTGGCCATTACTAGTGCGCTTTTGATGCTTTCGGCTCTAACGGTTGGGGAGTATGTGTCTGTGTAATCGTCTGGATACCTTTGTGCGAATCCTTGGGCCACCAGCCTCGCCTTGTAGAGGGTTTTGTTGTCTTCGAGGGTTTTGACCTTGAACACCCACTTTGTCCCTATTGGTTTCTTGCCTTCGGGTATCGTAGCTGGCGAGTACACCTGCAGGTTCCGCAGACTCTCCATCTCTTTTTCCATGGCCTGCTCCCATCTCTCTCTCTTTTCCTTGGGAAGTTTCAGTATTTCCTCATAAGAGTTGGGTGTGATGTGTTCCGTCTGCATGGACATGACGTAGTCCTCGAACTTCTTGGGTAACCTATTTCGGCTGGATCTGGCGGGCCTGGTAGGTGGCGTGTCTGTCTCGTGGAGGCATTCGGCTTCCCTTTCAGTGAGGCCGTCTATGTCCAGGGTGGGATGCCCTTCCTTCCACTCCTCGGTCCTCACCTTTTGGGGTTTGTGTTTGTCTGCTTTTGTTTCTCTCGCCTCTTCAGCGGTCGGCTCTTTGCTGTCCTGGTCGTTTGTTCCCCTCTCAGGAAAGATGTCGTTGGAATGTATCCTCGACCAGTTCGAGTGTTCGTGGAACTCTGCGGACCTGGATACAACAAATTTATTATTGCAGTCCACAAATCTATACCCCTTTGTTCCTGGTTCATAACCAACGAATTTTAGCCTTTTGGACAGTTTGTCCCCCTTCCTCCTCAATTGTCGAGGGATGTGTACGTCTGCTGGTGCGCCAAATACGTGCAGGTGTGATATGTTTGGTTTTCTATTGTGCATGATTTCGTAAGGTGTCTTATTGATGGAGCTCGACCACAATCGGTTGAGTGTGTAATTGGAGTAGTGCAGTGCTTCCGACCAAAACGATTGGCTCATCCCAGCGTCCTCCAGCACGCACCTAATCATCGTTTGTAGCACCCCATTCCTCCTCTCTACGACCCCATTTTGAAATGGCGAGAACGGGCTGGACGTGTAATGTGATACGCCCCTTTCCCTTAGCCAACCCCTCATGTCCTTTGCCATGAATTCCATACCCCTATCTGTCATGATTTGCCTAATTTTTGCATTGTGTTGCATTTCTACCCTTTTATAGAACTCCTTAAATCTCAGGAATGTCTCACTTTTGTTCCTAAGAGAATACACAAAACCGTATCTACTATAGTCATCGACTATGGTTAAGAAATACCTTTTTTTGTGCCCTATGGAAGGTCTCAATGGCCCCACTAGGTCCATGTGGACAAGTTGAAACGTGTGGTTTGTGGTACGTTCTGACCTTTTTGGTTTGGGTTTTACCCTGATTTTTGAGCATTTACACACTGCACAATCCAAATAGTTTTTACATTCCTTTACTTTCAGTCCTTCAGTACATTCTAACATTTTAGTGACCACAGGGAAACCGATGTGCCCTAGTTTTCTATGTAGGAGGTGGGCGCAATTGTCGTGGATGGGTTTTCCAAAGGATACCCTTTTATTTCCTGTTTGTGTGTGCTCTGCCTCTCCCTGGTTTTCCTCTGTTGTTTTGGTGTTGTTTGTGTTCTTCTCCTTTCCTTTGTGGGGTGTAAAGTGTGGCAAACCATTGCGTGTGATAACTGTGCCAACCTTTTTACCGTGGTTCAGTAGCTGTACTTCGCCCCTTTTGAATTCTACCTCTATGTGTGTATTCATGGTGAGTTTCGCTATGGCCAATACATTGAGAGGTATCTCGGGCACGTGTAGTACCCCCTCAATTTTCCCAATTCCTGCGATGAAGACGTCTCCTTCCCCTAAAACCTTAGCTGTGCTTTGGTTTGCCATCCTCAGTGTGGAATTTGCTTCTTTGTAAGAAACAAAAAGAGTTGTGTCATTAGTGGTATGGTTGGAGGCTCCTGAGTCCAGAAGCCACGTGTTTCTATCTGTTTCCTCCTTGAGGTCGGTCCCTCTGTGGCTGAGTCCATGTATGGTGCCTGAGCTACTGTCCCTAGATGAGTCCCTGCGCTCAATGTTCCTCCCTGGACTGGGTGACCACCCGCGGCCCCGTTCCCTGAATGTGCTGCGCTCTGGTGAGCGCCTCTCCCTGTATCCTTTGTCCCTGTTCCTCTTGTGGCAATCTCTCCTGAGATGGCCCTTGGACCCACATGAGAAGCATTCTGGGCCAACCTTTACCTTGTCCTGAAACTCTACTTTCCTTATGGGCCTAGGTTCCCTTCTAGGTGTGTGTCTATCCCTTCTCAGGTTGTCCTCTGCAATTAGGCGGTTGCAGAGGGTGTCTAGTGTAAGGTGCTCTAGGCTAAGACTGTCTAGTTGTAACACGAAATTATCCCAGCTGCTGTCCAGTGAGTTTATCACTATGCTGAGCATGCTTTCCTCCGTCACTACCTCGCCCCTGTGCATCAACTCAGCTCTTGTAGCATTTAACTTCAACAAATGTTCACTCATGGGCACCCCTGCTTTGTGCCTGGCAGAGTAAAACTCCCTGGAAATTTTGGTTGTTGTGGCCCTACTCTTGCTATAAAATAGGTTGTAGATCTTCTGAACTACTTCATACACAGTCATGTGATTATCAATGCTGGGATACATAGTAGATGGTATGCTTGTCAACAGGATGCAGAATGCCCTATGGTGTCTGCAGTCAATCTCTAAAGTCCATGGTTTTTGTGGAGGGTTTGAGATCAGGAAAAGTAAGTTCTCCCTCATAAAAATGATCTGCAGCTGCTGGTTCCAATCTATGAGGTTCCCCCCATCTAGTTGTAATTTAGTGGAAACAACAGGCATTGCCCCATAGTTATTATTGAGGTTACTCACTGC
>WNWU01006360.1:0-10443 GCA_012654045.1 Ptyas mucosa | reverse complement strand
TGATGTATTAGTAACAGGAACCACTCAGGATAACTGTTTCAAAAATACCCAGACCCTCCTTGAATTACTGAGAGACTGTGGATACAGGGCTTCAAGGAAGAAGGCTCAATTAGTAAAGAAAGAGGTTACATATTTGGGATACACTCTGTCTCAAGGTCAGAGAAATTTAGGCTTACCTCGGAAACAGGCAATCTTGCAACTGCCCCAGCCGAAAACTCGAAAAGAACTGCAAGGCATTTTGGGAGTCATGGGCTTTTGCCGCTTATGGATTCCCAATTTTGCCTTAATTGCCAAACCCCTGTATACATCAACCCAAGGAGCAGAAACAGACCCTTTTGAATGGGGCAAGGAACAAGCAAATTCATTGGATCATTTAAAGGAAGCACTTACATCCTCTCCAGCGTTAGGGTTGCCAGACCTTTCTAAGTCCTTTGGCCTTTATGGAGATGTTCGTCAAAATGTGGCGTTAGGGGTACTGACTCAACAGCATGGATCATGGCAATGGCCGGTGGCTTACTTGTCCAAACGGTTAGATAGCCCTGCCCAAGGCTGGCCACACTGTCTTAAAATTCTGGCCGCTGTGGCAGAACTCATGAGAGACACAAACAAACTGACTATTACATCAGAAGTAGCAGTCTACACATCCCATGCGTTGCAAACTATCCTAGAAAACAAAGGACACTTCTGGATAAGTAACCAGAGGTTGCATAAATATCAGGCTCTGCTGTTAGAAAACCCCCAGATAAGTCTTCACCAATGTGCCACTATTAATCCAGCTACTCTCATGCCTGTACCCAATGAATCCCTTCCGTTGCATGACTGCCTACATGTGTTAGATCATCAGTATTCTTGTAGACCAGATTTGACGGACACCCCTCTTCCAAATGCCCAGCTTACTTGGTTTACTGATGGATCCAGCTTTGTGGAAAAAGGAGCTCGTTATGCAGGATATGCTATAGTTAGCCAACATGCAGTTATTGAAAGTGTCCCTCTTCCAATAGGTACAAGTGCCCAAGCAGCTGAGTTGTGGGGACTCATCCGAGCATTAGAGTTGGCCACACACAAGACTATTAATGTATACACAGATAGTAAATATGCCTTTTTGACTATTCAAGCGCATGCAGCTATTTACAAGGAAAGGGGCTTCACTAACTCTACAGGAAACTTAATCCAACATGCCCCTTTAATTAAGAGATTGATTTTTGCAGCACAATTTCCCAAATCTTTAGCTGTCATCCATTGTCCAGGTCATCAGAAGACGGACACTCTCGTTGCACAGGGCAATCGATTTGCTGATAGAGAGGCCAAACTGGCAGCACATCAGCCCCCAGATAAGAATGATTATTATCTCTATATGGCCCAAGAAATAGAATCCTACATTGAAAAATCTTATCCCACCTATACTCATGTAGAAAAGGAAAAGGCCAAGGGAGATCTGAAAGCCGCTCTTGTGAAGGGATGGTATACCCTTCCAGACAATCACCTAGTGGTACCAGTTTCCCTTGCCTGGCCTTTAGTATCGGAGGCACACCAAACCTCACATATTGGCAAGATTGCTTTGGCCCAACAGTTGCAAGCAACATTTTACATACCTAACTTGCAGAGTCTGGTTGCCAAGGCAACTTCCCAATGTCCTACGTGCGCGCAAGTAAATGCTAAGCAAGGACCGCGTTTACCACCAGGATAGCAGCCCATCTCCTACTTGCCCATGGACTACTTAGTTGTGGACTATACTGATATGCCCAAATGCAATGGTTATAAAGCATTGCTTATTTTCATTGACACTTACTCTGGATGGATTGAGGCCTTCCCCACTTGAAATAAGTTAGCTATACAAGTAGCACGCTTTCTTTTAAAGGAAATAATCCCTAGATTTGGATGTCCATCTACCATCAGCTCTGACAATGGCCCAGAATTTGTGCAACGTGTAAATCGCCACTTAGCTGAAGCGGCAGGCCTAAAATGGAGATATCATTGTGCTTTTCGGCCACAATCGTCAGGAAAAATTGAACGTGCTAATCGATCATTGAAAGCAATTATTACAAAACTGTGCTTAGAAACCCATTTGCCATGGCTTCAAGTTTTCCCCATGGCCTTGTACATTTTTAGAACAGTCCCATGAACCAAATACCAGCTGTCTCCTTTCGAACTTCTGTATGGTAGACCCCCTGCCTTGTTCAAGCACCACTTTCAAGGTTGGCCAGATTTAGTTCAAAAAGGGGGGGTAGAAGCCAGAAAATTACTTTTGCAGTTACAAGAGCACAACAATCATGTCAACCAACTGAGGAATTATATACAAGAATGTAGACCTCCTCCTATTACGACTACAGGTCATAACTACAAACCAGGTGATAGAGTATGGATAAAACATTGGAAAGATGAGCCGTTAAAACCTAGATAGAAAGGACCATATACTGTTGTGATGTGTTCACCTCTTGCAGTTAAAACCTTAGAAGGAAAATCCTGGGTCCACTGGATGAGACTGAAGCCCGCAGACCAGAGTGATCTGGTCACATACCAGGTGACAAAAACTGATAAGCCATTAGTGCTAAAATTCAAGAAAAATACACCCTGCTGAGTCCTACCGGCAACGGACTCTCAACGCATGGTGGTGATCGTCGGCCTTGTTGAACCACCCTGGAAGCTGGTTCCCAGCGCACGGCCGCAGCTTGGAACAGAGGAAGACAACATTCCAAGATTGTAAATTGTAATGTAAAACCCATTAACAGTGATAGAATCCAGTGAGCAATTATTAAAGACACTCATGTTTGCGGAAGTTTGGGTGTGTGGGCTCTGGGCAACAACTATTTTAGCCCTTCTGGTGGTATTGTGTTATATATATAAGGACCGGTTTTGTGGGAAACCTAGGGATACGATTGATATTGACCTCTCCCAAGTTACGTATACTTCTACCGCTCTTCCTGACGTGGTGAATTGGTAAACTTCGGGCCTTGCGCTCTTAAGGCCTTGTGGGTGTGGGAATAAGGTCATTATGATTTATTTAGGGCTGTGGGTACTATTAGCTAAGGGTCTAGTGAGTGATGCTATCTTGAACAGTAGCTCCTGATGTTGTGTGGGTGTTCCAAAAGTTCCCCTTGTCCCTGTAGAAGGATTTGAAGATGTCAAGAATCCCAGGGGACCTAGCAGCATCGGGACACTGAATAGGGACACTGTGGGTCAAGTCCACTCCCGCCAACAACGTGGCATCATAAGGTGGGGTGGGTCCCTGCATCCTAAACCAACTCCTAGACCAGAGGTCAAGAGTTTGACAATCCCGGTAAAGGGAGGAATAGAAAAGGAGAACGGACCCCTGCAACAATTGAGAAGAGGAGACTACATATCAAGGGTACTGGAATTAGGTCAAGACCTTGTTAATCAGTATGATCCTACCTAGGTCAAAACTGCTGGTTGTGTTTATCTGCCAACCCTTCATCTTATCATGCCGTTCCTGTCAAACTGCAACTCTGGGCTAGAACAAAGGCTACAATAGTCCTTGAAAAGGATAGTAGAAACAAAGCACCAGTATCTCCGATACAAGGAGATTTTTATAAGGCATTCCAACAGCTGGGAATAAGCCGCCTCCCTATTGCCGGCCCAATAGCCACAGGTGTGGAACTCATAGGGTCACCTTCTCTGTGTGTGAAGAGATATCAGAAACATGGTAGGCTGGTAGGATCCCTGACAGAAGAACAATGTCCCTCAGAAGTGTACTTTGGTCCTAGAACAAACCTTAAGGATGTAAAACTAACCAAATATCTTTTTCCTTCTGCACACCACTCATTTCATCATAAGGTCACTTTCTCACTACCACCAACTGTCACCTTCACAAGATGGGGAGGATGGAAGGAGTCCTGGAATGTATCCCAGGAAAAATGCCCCAGTCTATTCCAACCCCCTCACTTCCCTATCTGGCTCTCCATTAGGTCCAGCACAGGTTTATGTATCTTCTTTCCCCCTGGGAATACTACCTCCTGGTATCTTTTTGAAGGCCCAATCCTCAGAGATAAGCAAAAGGACCCTTCACTAGAAGTCCCATTACAGCCGCTGGCTGGAATGTTTGTGGCAGGGACTTTGGGGGTCTGGACTAATGAAAAGAACCATCGGACCCATGCTTTCTCCATGAACATAGGCATGTGTGTAGGGGAAAAAGGAGTTTTCTTCTTCTGCGGGAAGGATGTGTATTTATGTTTGCCAACAAATTGGACAGGGACATGCACCTTAGTACACCTTTTTCCTAAAATAGGTGTTGTCAGTGGAGAACATACCATCCCTGTTCCTCTCCTGGGACATGTTCAGAAACGGGTGCCAGTCCTAGTCCCACTATTAGTAATCATGGGGATAGGAACTGCAGTTGGAACAGGTATAGGTGCGGTGACACACTCAGTAATAAAGTTCCAGCAGTTATCAGAAGAGCTCCAAGAAAGCCTGAACCAAATTGCTGGAACCCTGGTAGAAGTCCAAGACCAGATAGATTCATTGGCAGCAGTGGTCCTACAACACCGATGTGCCTTAGACCTCCTAACCGCAGAGAGAGGAGGCATGCGTGTATTTCTGGGAGAAGATTGTTGTTTCTATATGAATAAATCAGGGGTGGTCAGAGGAATTGCCAAGGAATTACAGGATAGGCCATCCAAAATAGGTCAAAGGTTACAAACAACGGACATGTGGTTTTCTTGGGTGCCTGGATCCGGGTGGATTAAACAAATGTTATTCTTGTTGATATGTGCTGTGGCGGGCCTAGCTTTTATTCCTTGTGCAATCCCTGTGCTAAAACAGCTATCAATCAGAGCAGTGAAAGAGATACAGACTGAGAAGATGTTAGTTTTGACAGAGCGTTTTCTTGAAGATAAAATTTCTGAAACTGATACCTATGTCGAAATGGGGCCTGAGAATGGAGGGAGTACCTCCAAAGATTAGGAGAGTAACAGACCTATCTCTTGCCTACAGGTGAAACTCGAAAAATTAGAATATCGTGCAAAAGTTCATTTATTTCAGTAATGCAACTTAAAAGGTGAAACTAATATATGAGATAGATTCATTACATGCAAAGCGAGATAGTTCAAGCCTTGATTTGTCATAATTTTGATGATTATGGTTTACAGCTCATGAAAACCCCAAATTCACAATCTCAGAAAATTAGAATATTGTGAAAAGGTTCAATATTCTAAGCTCAAAGTGTCCCACTCTAATCAGCTAATTAAGCCATAACACCTGCAAAGGGTTCCTGAGTCTTTAAATAGTCTCTCAGTCTGGTTCAGTAGGAATCGCAATCATGGGAAAGACTGCTGACCTGACAGTTGTGCAGAAAACCTTCATTGACACCCTCCATAAGGAGGGAAAGCCTCAAAAGGTAATTGCAAAAGAAGTTGGATGTTCCCAAAGTGCTGTATCAAAGCACATTAATAGAAAGTTATGTGGAAGGGAAAAGTGTGGAAGAAAAAGGTGCACAAGCAGCAGGGATGACCGCAGCCTGGAGAGGATTGTCAGGAAAAGGCCATTCAAAAGTGTTGGGGACTTTCACAAGGAGTGGACTGAGGCTGGAATCAGTGCATCAAGAGCCACCACACACAGATGGATCCTGGACATGGGCTTCAAATGTTGTATTCCCCTTGTCAAGCCGCTCCTGAACAACAAACAATGTCAGAAGCATCTTACCTGGGCTAAAGACAAAAAGAACTGGTCTGTTGCTCAGTGGTCCAAAGTCCTCTTTTCTGATGAGAGCAACTTTTGCATCTCATTTGGAAACCAAGGACCCAGAGTCTGGAGGAAGAATGGAGAGGCACACACTGCAAGATGCTTGAAGTCCAGTGCAAAGTTTCCACAGTCTGTGTTGATTTGAGGAGCCATGTCATCTGCTGGTGTTGGTCCACTGTGCTTCATTACAGCCGTCTACCAGGAGATTTTGGAGCACTTCATGCTTCCTTCCACAGACGAGCTTTATGGGGATGCTGACTTCATTTTCCAGCAGGACTTGGCACCTGACCACACTGCCAAAAGTACCAAAACCTGGTTCAATGACCATGGGATTACTGTGCTTGATTGGCCAGCAAACTCGCCTGACCTGAACCCCATAGAGAATCTATGGGGCATTGCCAAGAGAAAGATGAGAAACATGAGACCGAACAATGCAGAAGAGCTGAAGGCCACTATTGAAGCATCCTGGTCTTCCATAACACCTCAGCAGTGCCACAGGCTGATAGCATCCATGCCATGCCGCATTGAGGCAGTAATTGATGCAAAAGGGGCCCAAACCAAGTACTGAGTACATATGCATGCTTATACTTTTCAGAGGTCCGATATTGTTCTATGTACAATCCTTGTTTTATTGATTTCATGTAATATTCTAATTTTCTGAGATTGTGAATTTGGGGTTTTCATGATCTGTAAGCCATAATCATCAAAATTATGACAAATCAAGGCTTGAACTATCTCGCTTTGTATGTAATGAGTCTATCTCATATATTAGTTTCACTTTTTAAGTTGCATTACTGAAATAAATGAACTTTTGCACGATATTCTAATTTTTCGAGTTTCACCTGTAGATTAGTCATATGTTGTTGGATATTATATGTTAGCTTTGTGTATTAAAGGACATAAAATGTGATGTAGAAGTAGTGAAAGTTTCTGCATGAAAAAACTTTCAACAGGGGGGAAATGATGTGAATAAAGCAGGAATTATAATAAATAAGAAATAATGTGAATAAAAATAGAAATCATACAAAGTCAAATACATGAAGTCAGATACATGAACTCTAAAAGACCCTCTCTATTCACATTATTATAAGAGAGAAACGTGCTGGTTGGAAAGTATATTAAAGGTAGCTGAACCCCATTAGTGGTAATATATCTTCTGATGAGGCCTAGCTGTCACCCATCAGGAAAGCTAAGAGTAGTATTCTGGTAGATGACCAACTCTGATAATGAGAAGAAGCTAACCAATTACATTATAGAGTTCCTCATAGTTACTTGACCTATGACCCTGTGTCAAACACACTGATTCTACACAGAACCAAAACTACGGAAATACAGCCATATGGAAGGGAAATGCATATGAAACAAAGTTACTTATACTTAAGATAGAGCCATAATTTTCTGCATTTGACCATTACAGCTTTTAAAGGAAAGTTGTAAACTATGAAGTGATGGGTTAGTAAAGTTATTAACTAACATGTATGGTTTTATAATTAGTAAAGTATAATGTATGGTAAAGTATATTGTATGTAATGATTTTATAATTAGTAAAGTATATTGTATGTAATGGTTTTATAATTAGTAAAGTATAATGGAAGTATAACATGATTATAATGTAACGAACTATGTAACCATATATGGAGAATGAATGAGCTCATCGAATCCTGTGTCTTAGAAATGTATAAAAACAGAGAAATCAGAATCATTCCTTGTTCAGATTTGCTGGAACCAAAATCGCACTGAACCATTGCGCAAATAAATGTATCTGTCTGACCCAGGAAGGTTTTTCAGTCTTTCATTTCTATAACATTTTCTGGTGATTTCCACAAAGGGACTGAAGGACAAAGACCCTTGTTCTTCCTGACAGCTGCCACGGCAGGGACCGACGCCTTCCCAAGGAAAGTTCACAGGCTGGCCACAAAGACTCCTTTGAAGTCTACGGAATCTTTCGGTGAGAGGACGCCGTGCACCCTCTGCCAGGAGTAGAGACTTGTCAAGGATCCTCAGGTCAGACCAGATACATAAATCTCCACAAGTGGCCAGGAAGGAAGAAAACGCCTACAGGCAAGTATATGTAAACGGGGTAGTCCACCAACTTTGAGGTGGAAAGAAGGGGGTTTGATCAACCTCCTAGGAGATAAGGCGGTGTCCTAAGATCTCCAGTAAGGATTTCAAATTTTTGGTGTGGGTGGTTAAACCGTTGCAGTTCCCGCATTGTGACCATTGAATTTCCGGCGCATCGGGTCAATGGTAGTGCTGTTAGGATGGGTGGAAGTAACAGTATCCCGATGATCCCGTTACAATGCATGTTAGCCAATTTTAAGAGTGCCTTTAGTGAAAACTATGATGGCCCCCCATGTAACCCAGATACCTTGAAGATGTTGTGTATAAATGTATGGCCCACCTTTGGCGTAAGATGGCCAGAAGATGGATCATTGGATCCAATAGTGATCTCCAAGGTACATCAGGTCGTTACGCGGGATGGCCATTGGGATCAATTCCCATATATAGATCAGTGGCAGATAACTCAGCAGGCAGCTCCCTCTTGGCTTAAAAAATGTCAGCTGGAATGTGTGAAAGTGTGTTTGATGAAAAAGAAAAAGAAAAACAGAAAGATATTTAAAAATAAAGTTTTCAGTCAGGAGGAAGAGGAAGAAGCTAGTCGCCCTCCCCCATATGCACCACATCCTGTACCCCCAAGACAAAACCCCTATCCACCCTTGCCAGCCCCAAGACGAAACCCTATCCACCCTTGCCAGTGGATATGGTGCCAAAGACCATCCCACCCCGGAAACACCAACTACAAGCCAAACGGGAAGTTAAGAGTGATGGAGAAGAAGAAACAGAAGAAGAATCTAAACCCATTAGTTCTCGAACTCGGAGCCAGACGAGTTTGAAGAAGGCAGAGACTCTAGCCCCCTTGAAGGAAATTTTGAGTCATGCAACTGATGCTCAGGGAAAGCCCACCATTCATCCCCTGTTCCAATATCAGCCTTTCACAACTACAGATCTACTTAATTGGAAACAGCAATATGGCCCATTTAGCAAGAAGCCTACCGAAATAATACAACTATTTAGTACTATAATGCAAACACATAAACCTACATGGGGAGACATTCAGCAATTATTAAACACCTTGCTCTCCTGGGAGGACAGAGAAAAATTCAAAATCGCTAAGGAAAAGGTCTTGATCCGTATGTATCCAGACAATGCCAATGTAGCGCAAAAAGCAGACACCGCTGCAGAAGTTGATCCCAAATGGGATCCCAATAATACCCAACACCTGCCTCTATTGGATGCCTACCGCCTCTTATGCATATACGTTTTATGAGAGGCAGCAAAAGGTCCTGTTAATTATGCCAAAACCACCACTGTACTCCAAGAAAAAGATGAGAATCCTGAGACCTTTTTGACTAGATTAGTAGAATCCTATAAAATCCATACTGGGATAAATATAGAAGATCCAGCAAATAGATACCTGTTGAATGAACGATTTATCAGTCAAAGTGCCATGGATATCAGAAAAAAATTACAGAAATTGGACGGAGCTTTAGGAAAGAATACCAGTGAACTGCTAGAAGTTGCCAGAAAAGTCTACCTGAATAGAGATAAAGAAGAGGAAAAAAGACAAGTGATTAAAGAGAGAAAGAGGACTGAAATGTTAGCTTTGGCTCTGGGAGGAGCCAACCAATGTGCCATCTGTAAGGAAGAAGGACATTGGCAGAGAGAGTGCCCCCGTTGAAGTACGGAATCAAGAAGAGTATCCTACGGGCGTGGGCGACCTATGTTTAGAGGAAGAAGTTTTAGAGGGACCCCGAGAGGAGTTTTTAGAGGAAGAAGAGGTACTGACAGACGACAAATCAGCCAGCCATATCAGAATGAGGAAGTAATCGGCCTAGCCGAGATGGAATGGGATGACTGAAGAGGCCAGGGCCCCACGGACCCACCCCTGGAGCCCATGATGGATTTATGGGTGGGAGGACGTCAAGTCCGCATGATGATCGACACCGGAGCCAGTCGGTCAGTAATTAATAAACAAGTGGCCCCCTTATCAAAGGAGAAAGTCAGAGTTCAAGGAGTGTCAGGCACACCAGCCACACACAGCCTCCTGAAACCGGTTAAATGCAGGGTTGGAAACGGCCTAGTAGAACATCAATTCTTGTATATGCCTGAATGCCCAGTTCCGCTGTTAGGAAGAGATCTACTTTTTAAAATGAGAGCCACTGTTTCCTTCCATGAGAATGGACAGTACTTGACAGTGTCACATCCAGTGGAGGAAACTTGGCGATTAATGTTAATGCAAGACTCAGTTCCGGAAAGTACATGGGAAGAATTTAATGTTCCTACCCTGTGGGCAGAAGACAATCCCCCGGGGCTAGCTAAATTTGCCTCCCCAGTAGAAGTCAAATTGAAATTGGGATACAAGCCCATCAGAGTGCCCCAGTATTATGTCCCTCAAGAAGCGGCAGAAGCCATTCAAGTTTTAATTGACAAATACTTAGCTGCAGGGATACTTAGAGAAACTCAATCCCCATGGAATACCGCCATTTTGCCCATAAGGAAACCAGATGGGGATTGGAGACCGGCCCAGGATCTGAGACCCATTAACAATGCGGTGGTCACGCTCCATGCGATCGTCCCGAACCCCTACATTTTGTTGGGGACCATCCCTCATTCAGCCGCATGGTTTTCAGTCATAGACCTGAAAGATGCTTTCTTCACTATACCCTTGCACCCTGATAGCCAAGACTT